>NIVC01003130.1:55000-118059 GCA_002269645.1 Macrostomum lignano
CGTCCTCCCTCTCTCCCTTCTCCATCTCTCACTCTCCCACTCTATCTCTCTCTAACTCTCGCACCCTCTCTCACCGTCCCTCGCTCTCCCTCTCACTCTATCCCGTCACTCTCTCCCTCTTCCTTTTGACTCTCTTCCCCTCCCACTCTCACTCTCCCAGCCTCTCTTTCTCCCTCTCCCTAACCCCACTCTCCCTCTCTCTTCCCCCACTCTTCCTCTCTCTTCCCCCACTCTCCCTCTCCCTAACCCCACTCTCCCTCTCCCTAACCCCACTCTCCCTCTATCTTCCCCCACACTCCCTCTCCCATCCCTTTCACTCTCTAAGCTCCAGTTTTCCTTCTGTGCCAGGAAGAATTCCTAAGCTCACCTTAGTTTAACAACTGGGAGCTGAATGCACAGAGCGAGTTCAGCTATTTTCCCACCTTGAAACAACACAGTGGTAGTGAGTAACTGTCAAGTGACGGGGTCTGTTTGGAAAATCCTACCTGGGTTTCATTTATTCTCTTTGCTCACTCGCAATTGCATACAGAATCTATTAGAGTCTGCCTGCCTGCCATGACTACGATTCTAGTTGCTATAACAACTTCCCTTAGTAACCAAGCCGATTCTGCTGTAGCGTAGAGAGGTGAGAATAATTGCAGAGGCCGGGAAAGAGAATATGGAATTCTGAATATGAAAGCAGACTCTGTCACACATCTCCATGTACAGGCGAGCCAAGCACACAGCGGGCAAACAAAGCTCTTAGCTAAATGTATTCGTGAATTTAATTGCTAAGGCTGGCTGCAGAAATCCGGCTGCTCTTTTATCAATTTTTTGCGTAACTGGCTGCCTCGTAACGGCCAGAACAAACAGAGATCGACTGTCAGATAGTGAATGATTCCTGCAGTTAATGCCGCTGGGTTTATTAGAAACCAGCAGCATTAACCTGACTGCCTCAGTGAGCTGCCGGCCTTGCTGTATTCGCTACGGTTATCTATCTATCTATCTATCTATCTATCTATCTATCTATCTATCTATCTATCTATCTATCTATCTATCTATCTATCTATCTATCTATCTATCTATCTATCTATCTATCTATCTATCTATCTATCTATCTATCTATCTATCTATCTATCTATCTATCTATCTATCTATCTATCTATCTATCTATCTATCTATCTATCTATCTATCTATCTATCTATCTATCTATCTATCTATTTATCTATTTGTCTATCTATCTAATATTTCTGCTAGCTTACCATTGGAGAAATTGAATTAAAAACTTTCAAGGCCTGATCTTTTCCTGAACTTAAATGTTTGCTTTTTTGAAACTAAAGAACGACTTGGACTAATGCAGCCAAAAGTACAAAAGTGAAATCGCTCAGTTTAGAAGCCAGTTAGCAAAGAGAACAAATTTTTTCTTAAGGTCATTTTCGCCCCAATTCAAATAATTATAATTAGTTTATTTGCTCATTTCTTAATTTTACAAAGGAGCTATGATAAAGTATAATATAGAAATTGATTTGCATAATTTGAATCTATAACAACAAAAAATTATTATTTTGGGCCATCATGATGTGGATTGGCAGTTTTTAGCGTATTGCACAGCTGCTTATTGCGTCACTTTTTGTCAACTGGTGCACGTTGTATATATAGTGTTTATAAAATATAATAGGTTTATTGATAAGAATAATAACAAAGGATATTGCAGGTTTTGCAGGCTATTGAATAGAAGCTTCTGTCTGTTAAGGCGACTTGTTGTTCAGTACGGGGCAGCTGGGTATATCTGAAGCACAGCTTGATTTCTATTTTGATAATAATCTAGCTCAAAAACAATTGTTGGCAAGCCTAACAAAGACTATATATCGGTATAATTTTATCACTAGGGTGGTGGCTGAGAATATAGCAAAAAATTTTAAATTGAAAAAACCTGCAAAATTGACAAAGCGACAGGCAGAACACCAAAAAAGCGAAGTTTTTACGCAAAATTCCAAATAAGTTATTTTAGAGAGAAAAATTTGTTCGGATAAATTATTGATTTGGTTAGAAAATCAGATTCCCAAATAAGAGCTGGACTTGATTAAATTTTAGTCGCAAAGCAGTTAAACAAAACATCGATATAACAAAACTGCGAACTAAAATCAAGCACGAATTTGAGGGCTCGCGGACACGGTTTTGGTTAAAAAACAAGACAAAGACAACTATTTTGACCAGAGTTCATTGCCTTTGATTATTAAGGCCTATATATTTTTGCTTTTAGTGACTAAAAATTAGTAAACAATTGATAAATATGCTTTATGCTTGAAGAGTTGCTGTTTATGCAAAGTCAATAAATATTATTCAAGCGAACCTTGTGAAACAGAGCTTGATCGGCGGGGCTGAGGGGCAGGCTGAACTGAGAGAGCCAGAGGCATAACTAACCAGATTAGAAATAGTTGCTACGGGGATTCATTCCCGCTCCACCACCTGTCCACCGGGGCTCATCTCCTTCACCTCCTGGGCGTCCTGCACCAGCG
The DNA here is from genome assembly GCA_002269645.1 of Macrostomum lignano. Classification (NCBI taxonomy): domain Eukaryota; kingdom Metazoa; phylum Platyhelminthes; family Macrostomidae; genus Macrostomum; species Macrostomum lignano. The sequence goes on from NIVC01003130.1 coordinate 57,500, forward strand.
CGCACAGCGGGCAGCAGAGGTGCACGAAGAAGTCGCCAATGAAGCTGCCGTTGATGCCCTGCTTCTCGCGGATCTTGCCGCGGACGATGGCGCCAACGCAGGGTGAAACGAACAGGAAGGCCAGGCCGCACAGAACGCAGCTGTCTCCGACGGCCTCGGCGTTCTTGCCGAAGGTGTAGCAGGGCACGAAGTAGGTGATGATGCACAGGCCTGACCGAATGTGGAATCATAGAATTTTGGCAATAAATTGAGTTACTATTTCAAAGTTTGAACTTTTCAATTTTACAACATTTTACAAAGGTCTAAGACTCGGACTTAAGTCTCACCGCAGTCATCGAAACATCCACAGAGTCCGTGCTTGAAGTCCGCCATTGATCCTGCTTTCTGTATTGTCAATATTAACCTTCAAGGCAGGTAGAAGCTACGAAGTCCTTCGTGTGTGGCCGGCTGGAACTGGAAGGCGGGCAGAGCGGGGATCGGGTGGGGGAATTTCGCCGCCCCACTTGGCTTTTTCAAGTCGCCCGCCCTGGTTGAGGTGGGGAGGGGGTAGCGACCGCACTGCCTCAGGAGGGTGAGAGCTTGGAGCGGGAGAGAGCGGGAAGGAACGGGACAGGCTGATTTCGTACGTCTCCATTGGTGAGTTTTTCTATCGTTGGCGTGTGCTGCACGCTGGCTGGGCTAAGAGGAGGCGGGGAGGCCGCGCACGACGCTCCAAGCCTCTCGGTTCTGGCTAAGAAGTTCGAAAACCAGCTGTCTGGGAAGGGAAAGTCGCTTGAAATTCTGCTGCTATGCAGTCGGTGAAGGGTTGGTAGTCTACTTGTCTTTCTATCGTGCACCAGCAGGTTCTGTTTTCAAATTCAGAAAACAAAAATTGCGCAGAATTTAGCATACATAAATCATATCTGAGCGTGTCATCAAAAGCCAAATGCAAGTGTGATGCTCAGTTTTAAACTGAAGCGAACGGTTTCCAAACAGCTCGATTTTGTCAATTGTGCAGACTTTCTGGCTCGATTGGGCGATAACAATTCGCTTTAAGAACAGTTTCTGGTTTCCACTCCATGTCTTTAATATTAGAAGCCCATGGCGCAGTCCCTTCCAGGCCTGACTTAAAGCCAGTCTTCCCCTTGTGCAGCGGCTCCTGTAGCCGTGCCTTTTCATTCTGCAAAGAGAAGGTGGAGGAAGGGGAAGAAGGACAGCACACGCGGCTCCTAGAGGATTTTGAAGCGGAGGGGGTGTCGAAGGATTAATATCGATCCGATCGGCCTTGGCTTGGGAGCAGAGGAGGCAAGAGGATTGCTTCGGAGGGCGTGACGAATATCCCTTGGCTGCTCTTGCCCGGGGTAGCGGCTGAGGGGAAGAGTTGGCGGGGAAGGGATTACGGAGGGAGTGTACAGTACGCAGGCACTGATCTGGCGGGTGCCGGCTGCAAGGCACCGAGTGAACCTCCTTCCCCCAGGCAGCCCAGCCAGCAGGGCCGAAGCTTGACACAAAACACTCCGAGAGAGCGCGCGGAGAGGCCCTGCCGCCCCTAACTTGCTGTCTGCCAGCATAGGCAGCTTAAACAGGAACAAATAACCCAAGAGCAATATGATACGGGCAAGCCTGCTGCAATTGTGCATGCTTGAGTAGGCTAAATCAGCTTTCCTTTTCTGCTGAAATTTCTCTATTAGTGTAATTTTTCGATGTTCGTGCACGCGATGGCAACTGAGAATTGGATTGAAACTTAATCGGGCTGGGATTCAGTTAACGAAGTGCATGTTGGAAATGATGATTTAAGTAGAGACGGAGGTAGTGCCAACGCGATGAGAAATTAGCCTAAAAATAGCTTAGATTTGAAGCACTGAGAACTACTTAGAAGTAGACAGAAGTCAACACGATAGATAGAGTAGTCAGGAATAGATACGAGTAGGAGTAGACAGGAGTAGACAGGAGTAGGCATAAGTAGACAGGAGTAGACAGGAGTAGGCATAAGTAGACAGGAGTAGACAGTAGTAGGCATAAGTAGACAGGAGTAGACATAAGTAGACAGGAGTAGACAGGAGTAGGCATAAGTAGACAGGAGTAGACAGGAGTAGGCATAAGTAGACAGGAGTAGACAGGAGTAGGCATAAGTAGACAGGAGTAGACAGGAGTAGGCATAAGTAGACAGGAGTAGACAGTAGTAGGCATAAGTAGACAGTAGTAGGCATAAGTTGACAGGAGTAGACAGGAGTAGGCATAAGTAGACAGGAGTAGACAGGAGTAGGCATAAGTAGACAGGAGTAGACAGTAGTAGGCATAAGTAGACAGGAGTAGGCATAAGTAGACAGGAGTAGACAGGAGTAGGCATAAGTAGACAGGAGTAGACAGGAGTAGGCATAAGTAGACAGGAGTAGACAGTAGTAGGCATAAGTAGACAGGAGTAGGCATAAGTAGACAGGAGTAGACAGGAGTAGGCATAAGTAGACAGGAGTAGACAGTAGTAGGCATAAGTAGACAGGAGTAGGCATAAGTAGACAGGAGTAGACAGGAGTAGGCATAAGTTGACAGGAGTAGACAGGAGTAGACAAAAGAAGTCAGAAGTAGACACGAGTAGATAAGAGTAGACACGAATAGACACGAGAAGTAGTCAGGAGTAGACATGAGTAGACACGAGAAGTAGTCAGGAGTAGACATGAGTAGACACGAGTAGACACGAGTAGACACGAGAAGTCAGGAGTAGACACGAGTAGACACGAGTAGACACGAGTAGACAAGAGTAGACACGAGTAGACACGAGTAGACACGAGTAGACACGAGTAGACACGAGTAGACACGAGTAGACACGAGTAGTCTGCAGTTGACAGAAATAGATAAATTAGATTGCAGCTAGTAGACACCCAAGAATTAGAATCCCAAACCCCATGCGATTGACGACGAGCCTTTCCCTAAATTATTCGACCCCCTGATGAAGCCAGCAGGCCCAGTGAATGGTCTGCCCGCTTCCCAGTTCTTGGCCTGGCTGCTGGGCACGAATGCCGCGGCCCCCAAACCCATTCGAATGAAGGCAGGCATTCTTTCCTCGCCTGTTCGTCTCGACTCCGTGGCTGCGGACTGCGTGGTTTTAAGCTGCCTGCCTGCTGGGAGTTTCTGGCGCTCTCGCACGCATTCAGCAGGCAAGCTGATTAAGGGTCAGTCTGCGCTTTTCCTGTTCTCGTCAATTGTCCTCTGTCAGTAGCATGAGTATCTACTCATATCTCATATCTACTCATAAGAGTGTCTACTCTTATATATATATATATATAGATAGATAGATAGATAGATAGATAGATAGATAGATAGATAGATAGATAGATAGATAGATAGATAGATAGATAGATAGATAGATAGATAGATAGATAGATAGATAGATAGATAGATAGATAGATAGATAGATAGATAGATAGATAGATAGATAGATAGATAGATAGATAGATAGATAGATAGATAGATAGATAGATAGATAGATAGATAGATAGATAGATAGATAGATAGATAGATAGATAGGTAGATAGATAGATAGATAGATAGATAGATAGATAGATAGATAGATAGATAGATAGATAGATAGATAGATAGATAGATAGATAGGTAGATAGATAGATAGATAGATAGATAGATAGATAGATAGATAGATAGATAGATAGATAGATAGATAGATAGATAGATAGATAGATAGATAGATAGATATAGATATATACTCAAGGCCAGGCTGAGCGAATGGCCAACCTCCTTCCTTCCCGCTCCTTCCACTCTTCCAGCAGAATAGTCCCAATCCCTGGGGAAAATCGATATTGTATGAATACAGAGAATTTGTTGACTGGACTCGACTGGGAGTTCGTTTTACTGGACGAAAAAAACTGGAAATGCCAAATTCTGCGCGATTCAGTTGAGCCAGTCGCGTTTCCAACACGCGATTGGAGCAGCTTAGTACCTTAATCGAAACACCCAGCAAGCCCCATAGGCAGAGTACTTTGCCTAATCAGTCGTAAATGCAGGTGAATGCAGGCGACGAAGCTGAATTTGTGGAGTTCAGCCACCGCCTTTGAATGAGTCCCCCTAATTTTACTCACTGAACTGCATCCAAGTAGCTTCTCTACCCTCTCTCAGCTGTCCTCTCTACCCTCTCTAAGCTGCCTTATCTACCCTCTCTCAGCTGTCCTTTCTATCCTTTCTCAGCTGCCTTATCTACCCTCTCTCAGCTGCCCTCTCTACCCTCTCTAAGCTGCCTTATCTACCCTCTCTCAGCTGTCCTTTCTACCCTCTCTCAGCTGCCTTATCTACCCTCTCTCAGCTGTCCTTTCTACCCTCTCTCCGCTGCCTTATCTACCCTCTCTCAGCTGTCCTGTCTACCCTCTCTAAGCTGCCTTATCTACCCTCTCTCAGCTGCCCTTTCTACCCTCTCTCAGCTGCCTTATCTACCCTCTCTCAGCTGCCTTATCTACCCTCTCTCAGCTGTCCTTTCTATCCTTTCTCAGCTGCCTTATCTACCCTCTCTCAGCTGCTTTATCTACCCTCTCTCAGCTGCCCTCTCTACCCTCTCTCAGCTGTCCTTTCTACCCTCTCTCAGCTGCCTTATCTACCCTCTCTCAGCTGCCCTCTCTACCCTCTCTCAGCTGTCCTGTCTACCCTCTCTAAGCTGCCTTATCTACCCTCTCTCAGCTGCCCTTTCTACCCTCTCTCAGCTGCCTTATCTACCCTCTCTCAGCTGCCTTATCTACCCTCTCTCAGCTGCCCTCTCTACCCTCTCTCAGCTGCCCTCTCTACCCTCTCTCAGCTGCCTTATCTACCCTCTCTCAGCTGCCCTCTCTACCCTCTCTCAGCTGCCTTATCTACCCTCTCTCAGCTGCCTTATCTATCCTCTCTCAGCTGTCCTTTCTATCCTTTCTCAGCTGCCTTATCTACCCTCTCTCAGCTGCTTTATCTACCCTCTCTCAGCTGCCCTCTCTACCCTCTCTCAGCTGTCCTTTCTACCCTCTCTCAGCTGCCTTATCTACCCTCTCTCAGCTGCCCTCTCTACCCTCTCTCAGCTGCCCTCTCTACCCTCTCTCAGCTGCCTTATCTACCCTCTCTCAGCTGCCTTATCTACCCTCTCTCAGCTGTCCTTTCTATCCTTTCTCAGCTGCCTTATCTACCCTCTCTCAGCTGCTTTATCTACCCTCTCTCAGCTGCCCTCTCTACCCTCTCTCAGCTGTCCTTTCTACCCTCTCTCAGCTGCCTTATCTACCCTCTCTCAGCTGCCCTCTCTACCCTCTCTCAGCTGCCCTCTCTACCCTCTCTCAGCTGCGTTATCTACCCTCTCTCAGCTGCCTACTTTACCCTCCATCAGCTGTCCTCTCTGCACTCCCAAAGCTGCCTTCTTTACCTTTCCAACTACCACCTCATCTACTCCATTTTTTTCTACTGAAGTTCTAGCTCGTAAATGCACCTTACCAACCTGAACATACACACTCCGTAGCAATAAAAGTCACACTTCTGACTGACTGAGAGAGGGAGATTGAAATGTGTGCAATCAGTGTAGCCAATAGCAACCGCTTCGCTTGAAGAAAAGCACTTTTACTTTAAAACTCTGTCACTCACTCACTACAGCGTCACTGCCTTGCCTGGTCAGTAAGGCTGCACTGGGAAACTTGTGGAAATGGGTCCGGTAAAGACTCACTCGCATTCTACTCAGCATAATGACCACTCATATTTGGAACTGCTCTCACTCCTCACTATCTTGACTAGCTACTCTCTCTCTCCCAGTCTTTTTTGACCAATATAGAAGAGAGAGCGGTTCTGAAAATAACAAAACTAGACTAGCGTTAGCCCAAGGCTGGAGTGTCCAACACTTTAACTTCAACCCAATCCCTCTCAGACACTTTAAAGCAGTCAATGCATTCTACTCAATGTTGGAGTTTATGAGGCTCGGTTTCTTAAATTTTTTTTATTCTTATTCCTTATTTTATTTTAAATTAACTAGCATAAACGGGCTTCGGAGGGAGAGTCAAATGGGAGACGGAGGGAGAGTCATATGGGAGACGGAGAGTCATATGGGAGACGGAGAGTCATATGGGAGACGGAGAGTCATATGGGATAGGGAGAGAGTCATATGGGAGAGGGAGAGTCATATGGGAGAGGGAGAGTCATATGGGAGACGGAGAGTCATATGGGAGACGGAGAGTCATATGGGAGAGGGAGAGTCATATGGGAGAGGGAGAGTCATATGGGAGACGGAGAGTCATATAGGATTGGGAGAGAGTCATATCGGAGAGGGACAGTCATATGGGAGACGGAGAGTCATATGGGAGACGGAGAGTCATATGGGAGAGGGAGAGTCATATGGGAGACGGAGAGTCATATGGGAGACGGAGAGTCATATGGGAGACGGAGAGTCATATGGGAGATGGAGAGTCATATGGGAGACGGAGAGTCATATGGGAGACGGAGAGTCATATGGGAGACGGAGAGTCATATGGGAGACGGAGAGTCATATGGGAGACGGAGAGTCATATGGGAGACGAAGAGTCATATGGGAGACGGAGAGTCATATGGGAGACGGAGTCATATGGGAGACGGAGAGTCATATGGGAGAGGGAGAGTCATATGGGAGACGGAGAGTCATATGGGAGACGGAGAGGGAGAGTAGCAGTAGGCTCAGACAGACACATCATTAAAATCATTATAAAAACATGCTCAGTGGAGTGGCATAGGCAGTGGAGCTGAGCTCAGTCTCACAGAGCAGCCGTCTGAATACCAGCAGGAACCGGTTTAGGAGGTCATAAAAAACTCAAAAAACTCCGTCCCTTGCAGCAGTCGGGGCTTGAGCATTCCAACGCCAATACTCATAGTGCAATGTCAAATGTTCTCTTGGTAAGTGCAGCTGGAATCCAACAGCCATTAGCAGAAGTAGATAGAGCTTAAATATCCCATTAATTTATTTTGATTTACTAAGAATTTGCTATCCGTGTTGAGTATTTTCTCACTCCTACTAATGAACTGAGGTGGAATGTAGAATGTTTTTTAGCTAACGTGGAAGGTCGAAGTGACGAGTAAACGGTTGGAAGTTGAAGCAGACTGACAGGAATGCAAGTTTTTTCAGCAGGGGCTGGCTTTTGTCCCACTCAAACAGAGAGGGGCCAGAGACGGAGAGGGAGAGAGAGAGAGGGAGAGGGAGAGGAAGAGGGATAGAGAGAGGGTGAGTAAGGGAGTGGGAGAGGGAAAGGGAGAGGGAGCGGAAGAAAGAGGAAGAGGGAGAGGGAGACGGTGAGTGAGAAGGAGTGGGAGAAGGAGCGAGAGCGGGAGAGAGAGAGAGGGAGAGGGAGCGGGAGAGAGAGGGAGAGGGAGCGGGAGAGAGAGGGAGAGGGAGCGGGAGAGAGAGAGAGAGAGGGAGAGGGAGCGGGAGAGAGAGAGAGGGAGAGGGAGCGGGAGAGAGAGAGAGGGAGAGGGAGCGGGAGAGAGAGAGGGAGAGGGAGCGGGAGAGAGAGAGAGAGGGAGAGGGAGCGGGAGAGAGAGAGGGAGAGGGAGCGGGAGAGAGAGAGAGAGGGAGAGGGAGCGGGAGAGAGAGAGAGGGAGAGGGAGCGGGAGAGAGAGAGAGAGGGAGAGGGAGCGGGAGAGAGAGAGAGGGAGAGGAGCGGGAGAGAGAGAGAGGGAGAGGGAGCGGGAGGGAGCGGGGGAGAGAGAGGGAGAGGGAGCGGGAGAGAGAGAGAGGGAGAGGGAGCGGGAGGGAGCGGGAGAGAGAGAGGGAGAGGGAGCGGGAGAGAGAGAGAGGGAGAGGGAGCGGGAGAGAGCGGGAGAGAGAGAGGGAGAGGGAGCGGGAGAGAGAGAGAGGGAGAGGGAGCGGGAGAGAGAGAGAGAGGGAGAGGGAGCGGGAGAGAGAGAGGGAGAGGGAGCGGGAGAGAGAGAGAGGGAGAGGGAGCGGGAGAGAGAGAGGGAGAGGGAGCGGGAGGGAGCGGGGGAGAAAGAGGGAGAGGGAGCGGGAGAGAGAGAGGGAGAGGGAGCGGGAGGGAGCGGGAGAGAGAGAGGGAGAGGGAGCGGGAGAGAGAGAGAGGGAGAGGGAGCGGGAGAGAGCGGGAGAGAGAGAGGGAGAGGGAGCGAGAGAGAGAGAGAGGGAGAGGGAGCGGGAGAGAGAGAGGGAGAGGGAGCGGGAGAGAGAGAGGGAGAGGGAGCGGGAGAGAGAGAGAGAGGGAGAGGGAGCGGGAGGGAGCGGGGGAGAGAGAGGGAGAGGGAGAAGAAGAGGGAGCGGGAGAGAGAGAGGGAGAGGGAGATGGAGCGGGGGAGAGAGAGAGCGGGAGAGAAAGGGAGAGAGAGAGGGAGAGGGAGAGAGAGAGGAGGAACGGAGGGAGCAAAGAGATGATGGCAGTAATGACAGGGAGAACGAGCTCAACTGAGTCCCCAATAAAAGCCTACACAGCTAATGCAATCGCCATCTATATAAATTAAACGACTGGGGTTTCCATCCTTACTGCGGTTACCAATTCAGTTCATTCACTGATAGCGAAGGCTATGCCTCCAGATCGACTCACTCCCTGTGCACTCGCTCTGGCTTTCCGCTCGCACTAGCAGTTGGTGTAACTCAGCACATAGGGCATAGTGGGTGGACGAAACCTCAGCTATTACTCAAGCAAAATTATGCAAAATTATCGATAATTTACTGCTGACTTCGATTGAACACCCATTTTGGGATTTCAGATCATCGATTTCGATTTCAGATTATCAATTGGGATTTGAGATCATCTATTGTGATTTAAGATCATCTAATGGGATTTGAGATCATTTAATGGGATTTGAGATCATCTATTGGGATTTGAGATCATCTATTGGGATTTGAGATCATCTATTGGGATTTGAGATCATCTAATGGGATTTGAAGGGGGGCCGTAGCCCAGCGGTAGCGCAGCTGCTCTGGTGTGCCGCGACCCAGGCTCGATTCCAAGTGCAGCCACATTAATTTGGGGCTGAATTGGAATTTCGGCTTGGCTCGCTTGTGTAATTAACGGCCTTGAGAGCCAACCCCCCAAGGCGCAGTGAAGTGTACATGCCTAACGATAAAATAAAGTTAGGGCCGCTGTACACTCCTATGTGAGTGTGTGCCTGCGTACGTATCCGCGCGCTTGTATGCCTGCTCAGGGGAGTCGGCGGAATGGGCAGTAATGCCTCTCGCCGGTTGTGTGCCAATGTCGCTTAAAGTGCGCCAGGGTGCACACAACCCCCCTGCCTCTAATAAAAATAATAATAATGGGATTTGAGATCATCTAATGGGATTTGAGATCATCTAATGGGATTTGAGATCATCTAATGGGATTTGAGATAATCTAATGGGATTTGATAGCATCCATTGGGATTTGAGATCATCTATTGGAATTTGAGATAATCTATTGGGATTTAAGATCATCTAATGGGATTTGAGATCAACTATTGGGATTTGAGACCATATATTGGGATTTGGGTATGAGCTGGGGCACAGATAATTCTAAGCTAAGCTGGGGCACAGATAATTTCACGTTGAATTGTAGTATAGCTAGTAGTTTGTGTACGTTAAATCGCTCTGGAGGAAAAGAGAACGGTTTTAGCGCAGGTTCATGTTCAATATAGACTACTCATAAGTAGGCAGGTATACAGTGTGAGCAGTTTTACGAGACGCAAAATCATATTTTTTCTCTTTATCTACAAAACATTTTTGCTGAATAAAATGTTATAAATTTCGTAGAATTTCGGGAAAAATACTGTCTCAGGTGTCAGCACTCGGTCTCAGGTGTCAGCACTCGGTCTCAGGTGTCAGCACTCGGTCTCAGGTGTCAGCACTCGGTCTCAGGTGTCAGCACTCGGTCTCAGGTGTCAGCACTCGGTCTCAGGTGTCAGCACTCGGTCTCAGGTGTCAGCACTCGGTCTCAGGTGTCAGCACTCGGTCTCAGGTGTCAGCACTCGGTCTCAGGTGTCAGCACTCGGTCTCAGGTGTCAGCACTCGGTCTCAGGTGTCAGCACTCGGTCTCAGGTGTCAGCACTCGGTCTCAGGTGTCAGCACTCGGTCTCAGGTGTCAGCACTCGGTCTCAGGTGTCAGCACTCGGTCTCAGGTGTCAGCACTCGGTCTCAGGTGTCAGCACTCGGTCTCAGGTGTCAGCACTCGGTCTCAGGTGTCAGCACTCGGTCTCAGGTGTCAGCACTCGGTCTCAGGTGTCAGCACTCGGTCTCAGGTGTCAGCACTCGGTCTCAGGTGTCAGCACTCGGTCTCAGGTGTCAGCACTCGGTCTCAGGTGTCAGCACTCGGTCTCAGGTGTCAGCACTCGGTCTCAGGTGTCAGCACTCGGTCTCAGGTGTCAGCACTCGGTCTCAGGTGTCAGCACTCGGTCTCAGGTGTCAGCACTCGGTCTCAGGTGTCAGCACTCGGTCTCAGGTGTCAGCACTCGGTCTCAGGTGTCAGCACTCGGTCTCAGGTGTCAGCACTCGGTCTCAGGTGTCAGCACTCGGTCTCAGGTGTCAGCACTCGGTCTCAGGTGTCAGCACTCGGTCTCAGGTGTCAGCACTCGGTCTCAGGTGTCAGCACTCGGTCTCAGGTGTCAGCACTCGGTCTCAGGTGTCAGCACTCGGTCTCAAGTGTCAGCACTCGGTCTCAGGTGTCAGCACTCGGTCTCAGGTGTCAGCACTCGGTCTCAGGTGTCAGCACTCGGTCTCAGGTGTCAGCACTCGGTCTCAGGTGTCAGCACTCGGTCTCAGGTGTCAGCACTCGGTCTCAGGTGTCAGCACTCGGTCTCAGGTGTCAGCACTCGGTCTCAGGTGTCAGCACTCGGTCTCAGGTGTCAGCACTCGGTCTCAGGTGTCAGCACTCGGTCTCAGGTGTCAGCACTCGGTCTCAGGTGTCAGCACTCGGTCTCAGGTGTCAGCACTCGGTCTCAGGTGTCAGCACTCGGTCTCAGGTGTCAGCACTCGGTCTCAGGTGTCAGCACTCGGTCTCAGGTGTCAGCACTCGGTCTCAGGTGTCAGCACTCGGTCTCAGGTGTCAGCACTCGGTCTCAGGTGTCAGCACTCGGTCTCAGGTGTCAGCACTCGGTCTCAGGTGTCAGCACTCGGTCTCAGGTGTCAGCACTCGGTCTCAGGTGTCAGCACTCGGTCTCAGGTGTCAGCACTCGGTCTCAGGTGTCAGCACTCGGTCTCAGGTGTCAGCACTCGGTCTCAGGTGTCAGCACTCGGTCTCAGGTGTCAGCACTCGGTCTCAGGTGTCAGCACTCGGTCTCAGGTGTCAGCACTCGGTCTCAGGTGTCAGCACTCGGTCTCAGGTGTCAGCACTCGGTCTCAGGTGTCAGCACTCGGTCTCAGGTGTCAGCACTCGGTCTCAGGTGTCAGCACTCGGTCTCAGGTGTCAGCACTCGTCTCAGGTGTCAGCACTCGGTCTCAGGTGTCAGCAAACAAAGGCTGTCAGCGAGGCGAGGACGGCGCGGCCGCAGAGGACGCAGGTGGTTGCGGAGGCGTTGCAGGCAGCGCAGAGCACAAAATGAGCGCACGGCAGGGAGACGCGGCTCCGCGCTCGCTGGCGGCAGCGAAGGCACCGGTCGTCCTGCGGTTCGGCGCCCAGGTGCAGCGGCTGCTGCGGGGGCGGGGGCGGAGCGGCGGCGGTCGCGGGCGACTCGGCGGGCGCCTTGGAGGCGGCAGCGCGGGTTGGCAGCCGCCGCCGCGGAGGCCGCAGAGACCGCGCAGCAGCGACTCGACAGGCAGGTCGAAGACGCGGGCCGCGGTGCCGCCCAGCCGGGCCTCCAGCTCGTGAGCGGCCAGGATGAGGTCGCCCGGCCTCGCCAGGTCGCCGCCGCCGCCGCTGTCTCCGCCGAGGTGCCGCCGCGCCACCGCCAGCACCAGCGCCGGCCTGGCGATGCCGAAGGCCTCCGCCCGCGCCACCGGCGCCGCCTCCACACGGACCAGCAGCCGCTCTGCCGCTCGGCCCAGCTCCGATGCGTCCCTGGCAACCAGCTCGGCGTCCCTGGCAACCAGCCGCTCGCCGCTCCGACGACAGCGCAGGAGGCGCAGCAGGCGAGCTAGCTGGCAGTCGGGGCTGGCGGCTGCGTGGGCGGCTAGCGGGGAGTCACGTGACCCGGGGTCGGCGCTCGGCAGCCGGCAGTCGCAGAGAAAGCAGCGCAGGTCGCCCGAGGCGGCGTCGAGGAAGAGGCCCGCCGCTGCCGCCGCCTCCGACGCCCCCGACTGGCAGCGCAGCGAGTGGGGCGCGAACTCGGGACGTTTCGATGCGGCTACAGCATGCAGAAGGCCGCCTGTGTTAGTAAAATTACAAGCGCCGAAATAATATTTTTATTTCTAACCGTTAGCCGTGATTAAATAATGACAGACATCTGGACTGACCTGAGAAAAATGCAGCTTCTGTAAGGTTCCGTGACTGCTCACAATCGCTATTACTGAGCAGTTGTTCAATTAATGACAGATCAGATGGAGAAAGAAGGCAGCCTGCTACTGAGATGCTGGCAGTCTGTAGAGTTAGCTGTGTGTGCGCAGACATGATCTGTGTGGTAAATCAGAACTACAGAAGCTCGGATTCTAAAAATGTAATTAATGCAGCCATGCACAAGTAGGCTTTAAGTATCTTTTATCTTTTTAAGTACCAATGTAGAACTTGTATAGAAGTTAATGTGAAAACTAAGAAAGTTTAAAGAGTAAATTCCGTCAGTTAAATTTAGTAACTAACTGCTGCCAATTAAGAATCTTATTTGCTCTGGATACAAAAGTTCAGTTGTGGAAGTTCACCTCGGTATGCTGTCACGCACTAAAATGTTGCCTCCGTTGATTGAAGAAGGTTTTGTTTGTTTTAATAAAGTTAATAAAAGTATTAAGAAATAACCATAAAATGCTTTCAATACGTAGCGTATAATGCTTTTATCACAGGACATTCAAGCTGAAATCATACAGAACAAACTACAGAACTATAGAACAATTAATTCTTAAAGTCAAACTTGCAATTTATAGCCACAGAATTTTGTCAAAGACTGGACAGCCAAAAAATTCAAGATACAGCTAAACCTTCAGCTGGATGGAATCAGCAACATTTCGCCAATCAGACTCGTAGCACTGACTGATCATGAAAAAAAGCAAAAGTAAATCCCTATTTAGGATTTTGATCAGGATACTCAATAACTTTTTTAGATAGATGTTCACTTTCGCAAGGCTGTGACAGTACAGCTCAGTGTTTATGTGACGAAGTTCTAGCTCGTAATTTAGATTCTATTTTTAGCTCACTTCAATAGCAAGTGCTTCCTGCAGTGCTGCATAAGACGCATAACGTACGCTTGTGCATTTTAATGGCTCTGTTCTTACCTTACATCTTGTAGCGATTTGTTAATCAGCAGCGGCTAGTGCGGAACCTCGAAACATCTCCATCAGTCTTGCGCTTCGGTTGGGTCAGTTCACGGGTTTCAGAATTATTTGAACTGTATAGACTATTTATCTTGGTGCTAGATTAAGGTGAATTTCGTTTTCGCTAAAAATATACTTATGTACATTGTATTGTATTTATTTATAGTTGTTAAGTGCAAGTTACTCAACACATATTAAAACGTACTTGCCTTGCCGTGCAACCTAGTTCTAACAATAGAAAAATTTTTGGCTTTCGGTTTTCGCTTTGAATAAAAAATTCACGGTTGAGAATTAATACACCGTTCGTTAAAAATAGAAATCTAAATTTATTTTTAGAAAAAAATATTTTACAAAATCGCAAAAATAGACGCGAGAATAATGCTCAAGTGTCTAAAAAGGAAAAGCAATCATGAGTTGAAGGCTAGCGCCAGAAGTCTGTCTCAACTTTCAAGGCTATTTATGTATTTAATGTTGGGCAGGGATTCAAGTGATGTACATCTAGTACCAAGTAATTTTAGATGACGCACGAGAGAGAAGGGTCTTTGGGAATCGACCAGAATTGCGAGTTTGGAAATCATCGCATTATTCGGTTTTGTAAACATTTTGAATCAGCTGCATGAAGGAAAATTTATTAAAAATACGCGCACGTAAAATATATTATATTATAATATAAAAGAAGACTACTAATGCTAAAATATTAAGCATTATTCATTGACCATTTTTGCAGAAACAAGCTTCTTGGCGCATCATAAATAAATTGGATTCGTCTCAGGAACGTTCCAATGATCTAAAAATAATACGTATTGGAGACATCAAACTTTCTATTGGATGCGTAATTTTGTTATACAGGGCCGATACCCTCTACTTGTCACTCGTAAGAACGAGTGGCCCTTAGGTAAGAAGGGATTTGAGGAGTTGTTTGACGCTATGCTTGCGCTTTATTGTTTTTTCAGTGAAGATATCCGAATAATTACTGAAGCAGCCGTACGGTGACTTATCTATCCATATATTGTCAGGGAACAATAATTGATTTATGAACTGTGGCAGAATTGACGGAGGGGTTGATACGAGTGTACGGTATGGTAGTTATGAAGACTAACGAGTCGAAGCATTTTCCACAAGGCGCCTGTTTAGCAAAGTAGAGCAAGCCAGGTAGTACGCAGTCAAATAGGCTGCTTGGGTCACTCTTCAAGTTAGCCAGGCTTTACACTCTGTGCCATAAGACCCATCTGACCTCCCTGAGATCCCAGCTCTCAAAGAAGAGAATTAGCTCCAAGTTGGCGAGAAAAGGAGGCACTTGGACGAACACTCCAGATTAACGTGATCCATAATTTGTTTAATTGCTCCAGGGCTTCAGGTCAGGGCTTCCATGGATCCAGATGAAATGCGTTAAATACTAATGGGTACTACTGCAAGTAGCATGTCTGATTTCTGCTGATTTTGAGGCTATCGGAAGGTAAAATTGTAATTTGCTGGCTCTAGCGTAATCCATTCAAAGCAGCCTAACGCTAGGCTTTTTGAAGTATCTAAAACAACAACAGAATAGTTTGTCAGTTAGTTTTTTAAATCAGCAGCCTCGTGGTCTAAACGTCGAGTGAGTGCCTGTCTCCACTGGTAAGATACCTGCGACGTACGTCAGCAGCAGCACCTCTCCTGAACTGAATGTGAGTAGTACTAATCGGTCAGGATGATGTGGCAGAAATGAAAATACTATTAACAAAATGCATCCAATGATTGCCTAAAAGTAGCTCGTACATTTAGCGCTCGAAAACGTTACATTATTTTACGCCGCATATCAATATCCATAAGTTGACCAAGGATTGACCACAAAATAGAAGCTACCATAGAATTAATGAAACTTAATTATGATTCTTTTCAAGCTAACACAAAAAGAGATACCTTCATCGAAGAATTCAACATTCAATGCATCTTCGAAGCAATATTCAATTTATCATTCGATTAATCATTCGATGCCACCTTCGAACTAACATTCGATTTATCATTCGATGCAACATTCGATGCAACATTCGATGCAACATTTGAATTCGGTTTCAATGTATTTAGCTTGAAATTATATCACGGGCACTGATTTTTGAGTCAAAATTTTCAACCCTGTTGTCGAAAAAGAAACTACGAGTAAAGAGGGAAGTCAGCTTAGGCACTAGAATGGGAGCCGAAAGGTAAAGCTCTGGACTAAACCGGCTGGCTGCAACTGAAAACTTTGCCTGACCAGTTGACTCTAAGTTTAGAAAAATTCTTAGTGCAGATCACTATGGAATTGATTGATTGACAATTAATAGCGAAATTCTGAGCGATCCTCGCGATTCTGCATGCAATCATGAGAGAATATTTGGATTCCGTTCTGATCCCATTTCATGAAATCCCTAGTTTGTCTAAAGAATCCCCTACGAGCTCAGTAAAAGGACTCAGATTGACTTGGTCCAGAAATTTACTTTGGGCTCCGATTTCGGCACATAAACTTGACGGCCCCTTAAGGCCAGCAAACTTTTTCCTGGCGTTTCTAATTGCGCACATAGTAGACTCCAGCGATGTCCTTCAGGCTGGCAGGTAGGTAAGCGACCTTCAGCAGGTGGCACAGCAGCTGCTGTCGAGCGAACAGCACAGCGTGACTTAGCTGCAGGGCTGTCCCGGAGGGGACACAGCGGGAAGGCGCGGGCGCCCATTCCGCTAGCACAGCGTGACAGACAGCGCTGGTCTGGCACAGCGTGGCGCACTCAATGTCGGACCTAGCAGCGACGGTCCTAAAGGCTTGCGTCTGCAGAACAGTTGAGTTCGCTTTGGGCCTCTCCGCGAGATAGAGCTCTTCTTCAACTGGAAAAGGTTTCAAATGATAATTTTGTAGCATAACTTCAAGGCCATGGTATAGCGCGCGCTCTAATGTACCAGCAGCCCAGGCTCGATTCCAAGTGCAGTCACCTTAATTTGGGGCTGGAATCTCGGCTTGGCTCTGCTCGTGCAATTAACGTCCTTGAGGGCCAAACCCCTAGGCACAGTGAAGTGTACATGCCTAACGAAAAACAAAGTTAAGCCTGCTGTACACTCCTGTGTGAGTGTGTGCCTGTGCGTATAACTGGGTACGCTTGTGTGCTATCTCAGGGGAGTCGGCGGGAATGGGCAGTAATGCCTCTCGCTGGATGTGTCAATGGCGCTTAAAGAGGCTGGTATTTGCATCCAGTATACAAGAAATGAACCAAGCATTGCTTTACTCTATAGGAATCGCATCTCCAAAAGTAAAAGTAATTTTATTAATAGTTGGTTGATAGTTTTCAAAATTGTCTAATTCAATCAAGTAACTCACTGTTGAACTCGAAGAACTGATTGAAGATCGAAAACCGGTCGTGTCTACCACACATTTGATCCGGATTTCCTGAGCAAGATTGGTCGCACTCATGCTCATTAGCAATTTTAAAAAGTGCGTGAGAGTTCCAGCAGTAGCACTCTGAACCGGCGTGCAGAATAAAGACGGAAACCTTGTCGTTTGCGCAGAATCTGCTGCAGATTTCATGCGACATTTTGTCATCAGTCAGGCTCGCGAGTTCATCCAGGTCTGGAGTATTCGATGAGTCTTTGAAGCAGCCAACATAAGAGAGCCTGACGGTTCCTTCAGCCAAAAAGGCTAAGATCGGATAGCATAGGATGGTGTAGAATATCAAAGCAAGATTCATTCTGCTAAATTTTTTGAGACTTGGAATCGGATTTGCAGTTTGTGAAGTTTTCCTGCAGAAGTTGTCTTTAAATAGCCATGAGCTTCGAGAAGACAACCCTATTGGGCAGCAGTTGGCTGAGCAATCTGAGAGTTTTTGCTAACGGGTTATATATACTCGATTTTACTACTTCAAGTAAACGGTATGAGCATAAGTACAACGCCTAAATATTGAAGCAAGATAATTTACAAATCTTATCTCGATTGTTTTAAAACTTCACGTACGAGTAGATAGGAATTCACATCAACAGTATCGAAAAAATTCCATTATCGTTGCGAGAATGCCACAGCAGCAAGGACTTCATCCGTTGTTCGGACTTCCCGCTAGAAAGTCGGGCATGAAGTAGTGCAAGAAATCGCACCAGTTTTTTTGCATTTTCGGATCTCGATGGTGTTTTGATGCAAATCCTTGCTCACCAGTTGCAGAGGCCGACTTACAGACTTGGCGTCGAACCTGCTTACTTCGATGGTTTTCCCTCAAATGTGAATTGGAGCCGTACTCATCTACAAAATCAGGTGCTTTATAGGCATGCCTTAAAATTAACAAAGAATTGGGCGGCTCCGCCGGGCGACGATGACGTTAAGTAAAGAAAATTAAAGTTTTTTGAGTCAATTAACCAATTAAGCATGCGAATATTCGACGAACTAGAGCGTCACTTTGAAAAGCAAGTTAAACAGATCACAGATATATCGTTGGGTCTTGTAGCTGCAACGCAAATTCGAGTACAACGGGTTAATAGCGATAGCATTTGATCTAGCTAGACTAGCTGAATGTGGCTTTGAGTGTCCCAGATGAAATCGGCGTTGAAAATATACATAAGCTTTTGGAGCTTTTACGCGACTGATGATGAGCCGAAACTTTTTGCGGGCTAGATTGGGAGGAACGTTAAATTGACGCTATTGAATGTTAATCTGGCACTATAGACCGCGAAACTGATACAAAATGGACTGGGAAACGCCATATAGCAGATGAACTCGATCGAAGTAAAGTAGTTTGTGCTGAGATTTTTAGAGAGGAAGCAAGCAGTCATGCTCATGCAGATGAACCCAGGGCACGCACACCCATGAGGATACTCACAGCGACATCCTGAGTCTTACGGGTTGGCCATCATTCGCTTGCATAGCATTCAGATAAGTCATGGTGAAAGATCATATCAAACTCGCAGACCAAACTATAAAAACTTATACAGGCCAAAATCTTAATGAAATCATTTGCAATTGCTTGCTACATGCAAGCAGAGTTTTAGAAAAGCCTTCTAGGAAAAGAATAATAACTGACAAAACTCATTTTCCGGTTCCAAGCTCCCGCTTTGCGTGTCAACTCGGAACTCGTGCAGTTTCTGGCCAAAGTAAATTTGCAGGAAGCGTCGCTCAGACAACACTGAAAAAGTTTTTTTTTCACCAAACGTTCTAATCTAAATTGTCTGCGAGTTTTCTTATTTGCAATTCCGAATCGGTTCGGAAAAAAAGAACAGTTAAACAAGGAAAAACTATGATTGCTGAATGACAGTTATGTCTAAGGCAGTTATGTCTAAGACAGTTATGTCTAAGACAGTTATTTCTAGGACAGTTATGTCTAAGCCAGTTATGTCTAAGACAGTTATGTCTAAGACAGTTATGTCTAAGACAGTTATGGCTCAGACAGTTATGGCTCAGACAGTTATGTCTAAGACAGTTATGTCTAAGGCAGTTATGTCTAAGACAGTTATGTCTAAGACAGTTATGGCTCAGACAGTTATGTCTAAGATAGTTATGGCTCAGACAGTTATGTCTAAGACAGTTATGGCTAAGACAGTTATGCCCAGCGCTGTCAGATGCTGCTGAGCCATTGCCTCCGGAGTCCCGGCCATACAACCATAGGCAACCATAGTCCCGTTGGCACTGTTCCTGCCCCAACCGATGGAGTTGAAGCTCCATGGCCAAAGGCGAACTGCGACGCAAAGTGACTGTTTCGTGTCTGACTGACAGGTGCTGGGTCTCAGCCCCAGACCGCGAGGTCTGGTCGCAAGGGTGCGTGGGCAAGAATTCTCTAGTTTGCGTTTCTCTCTGTAACGCTCGTATCTATCTAATTGTGGTAAAATGTGACAATATCTTTGGATCACTCCTAAAAGTAGTGCTTAAATTATTGCGTCTACTTATCTCTTTAAACACGACAAGCAACTTTTATTGACTTTGGAAGCCATGCAGAAAGCTTAGATGAGTCAATGGATTCGCGCTTTCAATGTGAGTCGAATTCGTCCATGAACAGCTGCAGCCTTTACCAGGCCTTGTTATTATTTGGAGTTCTACACTAATTTATTGAATCGATTCCTATTTTTGACATTTTTCTGTCAGTTGAAATTGAATGAAATTTACCGAAATTGGTTCTCGGTTTGTGGAAATCGAATGAAGTTTGGACGTGCGGCATAGCTAACGCCGAAAATGAAAGCCAGTTTGTCGATATTCAATGCAGTTTTATCCAAATAGAACGCAAGATCGAAGGTGTAGTAAGTTTGATAGTTGAAAGCATCTTGCATACAGAATAAAAGTTACGCTCGAAAAATGTTGAGGGTAAGGTTGATGTTTCTGGGAATTTTTACACCTGTGGAGAAATTTTACTTGATAACGATTACGGAGGTAACATTTCACCCTTCTTCAAGAGCTACATGCATTCGAATAGCTAATTGGGACTTCAAGTCAGATAAATGAGAAAAATATAATTGGAGGGTCCTAAACTCTTTAAGTTGAATAGCTTCTTGACAAAGTTCATGCATTATGAGAATGAGAAAAATGCGATACTGCAGCAAGAAAAATGTCATTTAATTAGCTCATATCTGAAGAGTTGCAGGATAGTTTTAGACAGCTGGTACAACTTATTTTTTATGAAATCGCTAACTGCAATCTCCCCCCTCCTGATGCAGGTGCACCTTATGGACACACCTCATAGCCATGTGGACACAAAGTTAAGATGAAACCAGTCCATCTGCAGTTTAAGGCATAAGATGATAATGGAAAGACAAGGAAGAACTTGGAGCCATCCAAGAGCATTTTCATTAGAACGACATGTTTCGCCTAACTTTAGGCATCATCGGGCAGATTGGAATTTACTTAATTTAAGTCAAAACGTAGAGTATAAATACATTTCAGTGGCAGATAGTCAGTGATGCACAAAATTGTAATAACAAAACACGGGGAAGTCAACAGATCAAAACCGAGACAGACAGAGAAAGAGAGAGAGAGAGAGAGAGAGAGAGAGAGAGAGAGAGAGAGAAGAGAGAGAGAGAGAGAGCCGGGTAGTGGGTGTACGTTAGAACACTCTCAGGAGAGCACCGGCCCCGGAATAACCCAATTGTTTATTTAAAGTTGGTTGCCAGTTTTTAATGTACATAGCTTCAATAATCTTAAGGCGATGATCGATATTGCAACTGTGTATGATAGTAAACCTATCCTTTTGTTCACTGTTGGCGCATTCACTACAGGCCATAAGATGGTCTTGCACTGCTGATGGCTTTAACCAGTGTTCTCTGCCCCTAACATACAAGTGCCGTTTCGATTTACCTAGGTAGGTAACTCTCTGATCAACAGAGCACTGGAATTGGTAGACGACACCTGCACTGAAATGTATTTATACTCTACGTTTTGACTTAAATTAAATAAATTCCAATCTGCCCGATGATGCCTAAAGTTAGGCGAAACATGTCGTTCTAATGAAAATGCTCGCAATCTCCTTTCTTTTACTTCTCATTATCAAGCGTGCTGTTCTACCAGAATCCAAGAGCACTCTCTTGGAGCCACTTGTCGAAAGCCTCTAAATCCAACGTCCGCTCCCCGAGCGGACCGTGTGTTTGATGGAACTCCAGAAGGTAGTAGGTCATCTCTGGACATCTGGACACATTGGACATCTCTGCTTATGTAAGCCCACAACCTCGTTTTCTAATATTTTCTGGCAGTTAATGATTTGAAATACTTTTCTAAACGAGTTCCTATATCCGCCTCTATCTTCCCTCCTCTCTTTTTTCGAATTGTTTATTTTCTGTCTTGAAGTTTGTCTCGGTAAAAAAAATTCTATGTGGGGGGGTTTGGATTTGAAAATCCCAACACGCGGTCTGCTCCCGCACTCTCCAACAGCGGGAAATCTCTATGGTAAAATGCCTACAAACTGTAAAATTTATAATTACCATTGTCGGCTGATTTTCCATGCAAGAATGGCATTCTTGCACTCTTTTGCGTGCAGGAATGGATGTCTATGGTAAAATTTCACTGAAAAAGCATTAGGCGCAGAAATGCATTCCTGCACGGTTTTGTGCATTCCTGCACGATGAATCATCCGACAATGGAATTCCTGCACGGTCACGAGTGCGGGAAGCTGCGCGCACTCGTGCAGATGTCATTCCCGCACTCGTGACCGTGCAGGAATTCCATTGTCGGATGATTCATCGTGCAGGAATGCACAAAACCGTGCAGGAATGCATTTCTGCGCCTAATGCTTTTTCAGTGAAATTTTACCATAGACATCCATTCCTGCACGCAAAAGAGTGCAAGAATGCCATTCTTGCATGGAAAATCAGCCGACAATGTGGTCACAACCGTAATATAATATACACTCGTATTCCAGTTTAATCTAATCTAATCTGCACGCAAAAGAAGGGTAACAATAAAAAATTGTTATAGTTTGTATTTGACTGAGCGTAAGTGGTTCGTTCTTTCCTTAAATTGGCTTGACCTACAATTGAATCTAAACCTACAATAGGCGGAAACCAGTATATTTTACTCTGAGGGTATGGCGTAGATCCATCCATTCGTTTCATACTCTGCAAAGACCTTAAACTAATCTTGCAAATTTGTAGTCAATACATTTTAACAATCGTTTCCAGATTATTTAGAGCTTGAGAAATGAGTTCAGTTTCGTTCATTTTTCAACAATTGTTCCGAGTTCAGTTGCGGACAAAGTAGTCTCCAGCGGTTCCGCTCAGACTGGCAGGCAGATTGACCGCCTTCAGCAGGTAGCACGTCAGTTCCTGAGCGGCAAAAATCGCAGCCTTGCAGTCGAAGTTCGACTGGCAGATGATCACGCACTCAATATTGGATCGGGCACCGACAGTCAAATAGTCATTGTTAGGTACATAAACCGGCAAAATTGGACGCTTGGCCAAATTAAAGTTATCGCCGTCTAAAATGAGTGCGTTTAAAGGGGTGCGTTAAAGGTAAAACGTAAACGAAACACTCTCTACTATTTTGGTGAGTCTGTGTGTACGCACACTTGCGTAAAAAATAAAAAAGTACCCAGTATTGCATGAATATTCATAATACTGCGTTTAGATTTAGACACCCCGTTTTTTAGCCTGATGTTTTCTAGCCTGATGTTTTCTAGCCTGATGTTTTCTAGCCTGATGTTTTCTAGCCTGATGTTTGCTAACCTGATGTTTGCTAGTCTGATGTTTTCTAGCCTGATGTTTTCTAGCCTGATGTTTTCTAGCCTGATGTTTGCTAACCTGATGTTTGCTAGTCTGATGTTTTCTAGCCTGATGTTTTCTAGCCTGATGTTTTCTAGCCTGATGTTTGCTAACCTGATGTTTGCTAGTCTGATGTTTTCTAGCCTGATGTTTTCTAGCCTGATGTTTTCTAGCCTGATGTTTGCTAACCTGATGTTTGCTAACCTGATGTTTGCTAACCTGATGTTTGCTAACCTGATGTTTGCTAGTCTGATGTTTTCTAGCCTGATGCTTTCTAGTCTGATGTTTGCTAACCTGATGTTTGCTAACCTGATGTTTGCTAACCTGATGTTTGCTAACCTGATGTTTGCTAGTCTGATGTTTTCTAGTCTGATGTTTGTTAACCTGATGTTTGCTAACCTGATGTTTGCTAACCTGATGTTTGCTAACCTGATGTTTGCTAACCTGATGTTTGCTAGTCTGATGTTTTCTAGTCTGATGTTTGCTAACCTGATGTTTGCTAACCTGATGTTTGCTAACCTGATGTTTGCTAACCTGATGTTTGCTAGTCTGATGTTTTCTAGCCTGATGTTTTCTAGTCTGATGTTTGTTAACCTGATGTTTGCTAACCTGATGTTTGCTAACCTGATGTTTGCTAACCTGATGTTTGCTAACCTGATGTTTGCTAACCTGATGTTTGCTAACCTGATGTTTGCTAGTCTGATGTTTTCTAGCCTGATGTTTTCTAGTCTGATGTTTGCTAACCTGATGTTTGCTAACCTGATGTTTGCTAACCTGATGTTTGCTAACCTGATGTTTGCTAGTCTGATGTTTTCTAGCCTGATGTTTTCTAGTCTGATGTTTGTTAACCTGATGTTTGCTAACCTGATGTTTGCTAACCTGATGTTTGCTAACCTGATGTTTGCTAACCTGATGTTTGCTAACCTGATGTTTGCTAACCTGATGTTTGCTAACCTGATGTTTGCTAGTCTGATGTTTTCTAGCCTGATGTTTTCTAGTCTGATGTTTGTTAACCTGATGTTTGCTAACCTGATGTTTGCTAACCTGATGTTTGCTAACCTGATGTTTGCTAACCTGATGTTTGCTAGTCTGATGTTTTCTAGCCTGATGTTTTCTAGTCTGATGTTTGTTAACCTGATGTTTGCTAACCTGATGTTTGCTAACCTGATGTTTGCTAACCTGATGTTTGCTAACCTGATGTTTGCTAACCTGATGTTTGCTAACCTGATGTTTGCTAACCTGATGTTTGCTAACCTGATGTTTGCTAACCTGATGTTTGCTAACCTGATGTTTGCTAACCTGATGTTTGCTAACCTGATGTTTGCTAGTCTGATGTTTTCTAGCCTGATGTTTGCTAACCTGATGTTTGCTAGTCTGATGTTTTCTAGCCTGATGTTTTCTAGCCTGATGTTTTCTAGCCTGATGTTTGCTAACCTGATGTTTGCTAGTCTGATGTTTTCTAGCCTGATGCTTTCTAGTCTGATGTTTGCTAACCTGATGTTTGCTAACCTGATGTTTGCTAACCTGATGTTTGCTAACCTGATGTTTGCTAGTCTGATGTTTTCTAGTCTGATGTTTGTTAACCTGATGTTTGCTAACCTGATGTTTGCTAACCTGATGTTTGCTAACCTGATGTTTGCTAACCTGATGTTTGCTAGTCTGATGTTTTCTAGTCTGATGTTTGCTAACCTGATGTTTGCTAACCTGATGTTTGCTAACCTGATGTTTGCTAACCTGATGTTTGCTAGTCTGATGTTTTCTAGCCTGATGTTTTCTAGTCTGATGTTTGTTAACCTGATGTTTGCTAACCTGATGTTTGCTAACCTGATGTTTGCTAACCTGATGTTTGCTAACCTGATGTTTGCTAACCTGATGTTTGCTAACCTGATGTTTGCTAGTCTGATGTTTTCTAGCCTGATGTTTTCTAGTCTGATGTTTGCTAACCTGATGTTTGCTAACCTGATGTTTGCTAACCTGATGTTTGCTAACCTGATGTTTGCTAGTCTGATGTTTTCTAGCCTGATGTTTTCTAGTCTGATGTTTGTTAACCTGATGTTTGCTAACCTGATGTTTGCTAACCTGATGTTTGCTAACCTGATGTTTGCTAACCTGATGTTTGCTAACCTGATGTTTGCTAACCTGATGTTTGCTAACCTGATGTTTGCTAGTCTGATGTTTTCTAGCCTGATGTTTTCTAGTCTGATGTTTGTTAACCTGATGTTTGCTAACCTGATGTTTGCTAACCTGATGTTTGCTAACCTGGTGTTTGCTAGCTTGATGTTTGCTAGTCTGATGTTTGCTAACCTGATGTTTGCTAACCTGATGTTTGCTAACCTGATGTTTGCTAACCTGATGTTTGCTAACCTGATGTTTGCTAACCTGATGTTTGCTAGTCTGATGTTTTCTAGCCTGATGTTTTCTAGTCTGATGTTTGTTAGCCTGATGTTTTCTAGCCTGATGTTTTCTAGTCTGATGTTTGCTAACCTGATGTTTGCTAACCTGATGTTTGCTAGTCTGATGTTTTCTAGCCTGATGTTTGCTAAC
Organism: Macrostomum lignano; assembly: GCA_002269645.1. Lineage (NCBI taxonomy): Eukaryota > Metazoa > Platyhelminthes > Macrostomidae > Macrostomum > Macrostomum lignano. The sequence goes on from NIVC01003130.1 coordinate 82,524, forward strand.
CTGATGTTTGCTAACCTGATGTTTGCTAACCTGATGTTTGCTAGTCTGATGTTTTCTAGCCTGATGTTTTCTAGTCTGATGTTTGTTAGCCTGATGTTTGCTAACCTGATGTTTGCTAACCTGATGTTTGCTAACCTGATGTTTGCTAACCTGATGTTTGCTAACCTGATGTTTGCTAACCTGATGTTTGCTAGTCTGATGTTTTCTAGCCTGATGTTTTCTAGTCTGATGTTTGTTAGCCTGATGTTTGCTAACCTGATGTTTGCTAACCTGATGTTTGCTAACCTGATGTTTGCTAACCTGATGTTTGCTAACCTGATGTTTGCTAACCTGATGTTTGCTAACCTGATGTTTGCTAACCTGGTGTTTGCTAGTCTGATGTTTGCTAACCTGATGTTTGCTAACCTGATGTTTGCTAACCTGATGTTTGCTAACCTGATGTTTGCTAGTCTGATGTTTTCTAGCCTGATGCTTTCTAGTCTGATGTTTGCTAACCTGATGTTTGCTAACCTGATGTTTGCTAACCTGATGTTTGCTAACCTGATGTTTGCTAGTCTGATGTTTGCTAACCTGATGTTTGCTAACCTGATGTTTGCTAACCTGATGTTTGCTAACCTGATGTTTGCTAACCTGATGTTTGCTAACCTGATGTTTGCTAACCTGATGTTTGCTAACCTGATGTTTGCTAACCTGATGTTTGCTAACCTGATGTTTGCTAGTCTGATGTTTTCTAGCCTGATGTTTTCTAGTCTGATGTTTGCTAACCTGATGTTTGCTAACCTGATGTTTGCTAACCTGATGTTTGCTAACCTGATGTTTGCTAGTCTGATGTTTTCTAGCCTGATGTTTTCTAGTCTGATGTTTGTTAACCTGATGTTTGCTAACCTGATGTTTGCTAACCTGATGTTTGCTAACCTGATGTTTGCTAACCTGATGTTTGCTAACCTGATGTTTGCTAACCTGATGTTTGCTAACCTGATGTTTGCTAGTCTGATGTTTTCTAGCCTGATGTTTTCTAGTCTGATGTTTGTTAACCTGATGTTTGCTAACCTGATGTTTGCTAACCTGATGTTTGCTAACCTGATGTTTGCTAACCTGATGTTTGCTAGTCTGATGTTTTCTAGCCTGATGTTTTCTAGTCTGATGTTTGTTAACCTGATGTTTGCTAACCTGATGTTTGCTAACCTGATGTTTGTTAACCTGATGTTTGCTAACCTGATGTTTGCTAACCTGATGTTTGCTAACCTGATGTTTGCTAACCTGATGTTTGCTAACCTGGTGTTTGCTAGCTTGATGTTTGCTAGTCTGATGTTTGCTAACCTGATGTTTGCTAACCTGATGTTTGCTAACCTGATGTTTGCTAACCTGATGTTTGCTAACCTGATGTTTGCTAACCTGATGTTTGCTAGTCTGATGTTTTCTAGCCTGATGTTTTCTAGTCTGATGTTTGTTAACCTGATGTTTGCTAACCTGATGTTTGCTAACCTGATGTTTGCTAACCTGATGTTTGCTAACCTGATGTTTGCTAACCTGGTGTTTGCTAGCTTGATGTTTGCTAGTCTGATGTTTGCTAACCTGATGTTTGCTAACCTGATGTTTGCTAACCTGATGTTTGCTAACCTGATGTTTGCTAGCCTGATGTTTTCTAGTCTGATGTTTGTTAGCCTGATGTTTTCTAGCCTGATGTTTTCTAGCCTGATGTTTTCTAGTCTGATGTTTGCTAACCTGATGTTTGCTAACCTGATGTTTGCTAACCTGATGTTTGCTAACCTGATGTTTGCTAACCTGATGTTTGCTAACCTGATGTTTGCTAACCTGATGTTTGCTAACCTGATGTTTGCTAACCTGATGTTCGCTAACCTGATGTTTGCTAACCTGATGTTTGTTAGCCTGATGCTTGCTAGCCTGTGGGTTCGATTAGCGCTTGACTTTCGCCCACCGACGATGTATTCAGAAAAATTTTTATTTATTTATATGGGCCTCGTCCGTGTCGCAGCAGTCAATCGGGTAGGTAGTTTATCCCGTTCACTCTCTGATAGAATGTCTGGATAACGAGCTGAACGGCTAGCAGACATCCGGTTAGCAAGCTGCTGGGTAATGGTGTCGACCCTGCTAAAAGAAGACTGTGGATTTTTTCTATCCTTGCTGCAATTATCGGTCGTGTAATGATGCAGCAAAAGAAGTTCCCTTGGCTTTTAGCATTCGTGAACTGTCGAAATCAAAGGACGCTGCTACTTCAGGTCATGTAGGCGTCATCTTGCGATCGGAATTTTGTGATTAATCTTGATCTATGCTTGATTTATATGATTATTCTTTTCGTGGAATTGTCTGCGCCCTTTATTTTAGAGAGAATCCAAACCATATTCACCCTCAAAACATGTACAGGAACAAAACATTGTATAATTTGTGAGAGCAGCGTTTTTTCACTTTAGTTGTCTAAGACAGCCTCCTACATAAGCTCAGTAACAAGCATTCTTCAACAACTTACGGTAGTAGATCAAAGAAAATACGAAGTTTCGCCAGCTGCCGCCGCACTTCTGAGCTGAGTTACCTGGGCAAGCCATGGCGCACTCGCTATCAGGGACTGCTCCATACGTTCCGAATGACCATCCGCAGTAGCACTGCTCTTTAATCTGCACGCCAAAGTACGAATAGCCTCTCTTATGGCAGAATCTGGCGCAGAGCTCTTGCGTCATCAGGTACGTGTCGCTAAATGAGGCTCCTTGAAGGTCTCTATGTTGATCATCTTTGTAGCAGCCGACGTGTGAAAATCGAATGACTTGGCCAAAGACGCAGGTCAGGATATAGCAGGCAACGGTTATCAGAATTTTAGGATGCATTCCGTCTTGCAGGTTATTGGGAACAGTTGGACTTGCAAGAATGAGCTTGAGTGCGACTCTTATATGGAGAGGATACGCTTTAAATACGTACAAAAAATGAATTAGAGTTCTACTGACAGTAGTGTAGATGCATCAAAATGTAATTAATATTTATTTCTGTATCGGCACTCATGCATAATTTCAGCCTCAGTTTTGGTTTTTGCTTTTGTACTGTCAAATTGCTGACTACAACCTGGAAATACTACGGGTACATCTAACCTCAGAGAAAATCGATAATTCGAAAGCTAAAGAAGAGCCCTTTTAGCATGAACCACAAGAGGTCAAAATGACTGGCTTTTTTGGTCAAAAACGTATTCCGGCCTTCTGGCGTCACTTAACTCGGCCGGTTCGTTACAGTGAAACCGTCTCCAGCTGAAATAGAAATCGTTACAGATGGGAAATGGGATGTCAACTTAAGCATTGGAATGAAGGACAAAGTCACCAAATTGACTACTGGGGTGTCCCAAAAGTTCCCGGAAGGTTTGCTCTAGCTCCTCGTTACCTTAAACTATTTTTATGTTTTATAGGTCCACTAAAGTTCAGAAAATATGCTGATATCTCTGATTGAATTTACGAGTTGAAATCCGTAGCATGTTCATTTTTTCTGCAATAACTCTTAAGCTATTACTTGTATCTGTAGCTATTACTATATCAGAAACTGGCTGGCGTAAAAGCTTCCAGTCGGAGGAGGTATATTTACTTGTTTGGAAGACCCTGTGTTTACCGACCTGCCTACATCCTTTCAACTCCATGATCTATTTTCCGGGGGGGGGTTCAATAGCTCAGATACTATTGTGAAAGAATTTAAAGACCTCAAACTTATGCGCTGTCATGGTTACTGATAAAGAAAACTTCGTTTTAAAACTTCTTTCAAGGCAACCTGACTGGGAGATCAAAGAACTGCGGCCCAAGTGCAAGACTAAAGCAAGCCACTGCAGCCCATTAGGAAGAGCACTCAGAATGTTTGATGGGGGCTCGGAGCAGCTCATCGGTACACACATTTGACTCTCTTGTTTAATTGTCTTGTGTGCACGAAAATTAGCCGGGTGGGTTGGTTTCGTGCGATTCACACCGATGAGGGCCAGGCCACTATGCACAGAGTTTACATGATGTCATTGGCGTGCTTGTTTGTGCTCAACAGTCAAAGGAGTGCACAGAATCGTTTGGTGATGTCGCCAAGAGGTTGCATTGCCCAACGTTAATCAGTACTGTTTCTTTCGGACCGGGGCCAAAATAGTCCGAAAGAATAGCCTCATGGTTTCAGCTAATTCACGCGCTGATGCTGATGATGCATGTAAAAAAGTGCTGGAAATATTCAGAAAGATGGATTCCATTCCCGTAGATTTTCCTGCGATTTGCAATTAGAAGTTCGATGTCAATCTTTGCTAGCTGCATAAAAATGCTTTCTAATGAGTTGTCAATTCTGAAAGCGAAACTCTCAATGCACCGTGTTCGTTATTTGCTTTCTGATTTTAATCTTCTTTTCATTTTTTGCAATCTGGTTCCCTTTTCTTCTACTGTTTTTAAAAACCATTTTTCGCTAGTTCCGCTATTTATCTGTGTATTTATTATTTTGTCTATTTGCTACCCGCGAGCGTAATTCCGTCGGCTTACATTTTCTGCTATGCATTTGTTTTCGACTAGTTATTTCGTGTATAAAAGGCTTATTTCTTTTTTTCAAAATTTTAAATAAAATTTAAAACTGCAGGCCACTAGCTAGCTACGTGACGGTCAAAGAGTTTTTATTTTTTATGAGATCAATACAAAGTAGTTCAACCTTAGTTTTAATGTAAATATTACTAAAACGCATTGAAAGAATGCCGCACCACAATATTTAATGACTAAAGCTGAGTTTTGTGTTCCGATTCCATGTTATAGTAAAACACTTTTATCTAAGAGTTCCTGTTATTATTTAGGATGTTGAATAAAGCTTAGCAAGCCAAAGAGTCATTTGTCTTTCAGGCATGCATCGATAAATCGTCGAAACTTCCATTGAATATTAGAGTAATATTTCCGGTACATCACCTGAATTACAGGTCCCAGTTTCTAAATTACATGTAAATAATCAAAATAGTCAAAGCCTATTTAATAAGTATTGTTGCTCATTAAAGTGTTTCAATATGTTTAAGCTGCGTTCATTGAAGGAAACTTATTTTCTTTGATAGCATTTCTTTGATACAATGACAATATTTTTAATTCGTTAGATTAGGAGGTCTTCAAAAGTTATAAAAAGTGTTAGACAATTTCTGTTCTTGTTCTTGATATTAAAACTATTTTCCTCAAAAGAAGGAGTTGCTGACTAGTTAGAGATCAGCTCAGTTGCGGACAAAATAGTCTCCAGCGGTTCCATTCAGACTGCCAGGCAGTTGGGCCGCCTTCAGCAGGTAGCACAGCAGCTGCTGATTGGCAAAAAACGCAGCCTTGCAGTTGACTTTGGACTGGCAGAAGATCAGGCACTCTGTGTAGGATCTGGCGGCTTTGGTCCAAAACTTACTCCGTCCTTCCGGCATCACTTAACTGGTCCGTTTCGTCACAGTGAAACCGTCTCCAGCTGAAGTAGAAATCATTACAGAAGGTGAAGGGAATGTCAACTTAAGCATCAGAATGGTATAGACGAAGTCACGAAATTGACTAGAAACTTTGAGATATCCCTTCCAGGTCCCTACCCTGCGCTCTTGGTGGAAAAAGTGGAGATTTCATCTTAACTTAAGACTAGAATGAAGCTCAAGGAAAAGCTACAGACCAAACTGACTGCAATCGGAGTCCTAAACCCATGGAAACCTATAAGTGAGGCATTTGAATTGCTTTTTCTAGTTGTTTCTAGGGTGCTTCTAGTTGACTTGTCCGACAAGTTGTCACATGACTGCCAGTTGATACATAGGCTTCAGTTTCCGTGTATAATATAACAGTAAACCGACAAAAATAATCTACTATAGCATACAAAGCCTTACCTTGATAGACAAGGGAGAAGACCGAGTTTTTAAAACTCCCACCGCATTTCTGGGTTGAGTTTCCACGACAGTCGAAAGAGCAGCCGCTCTCCGCTACAGGCCCATACAATCCATAAGCATTACCGCAAAAGCACTGTCTACCATTTTGTAAACCGAAAAACAGAAAATTTCTTTCTTCACAGAAGATGCTACAACGCTCATGAGTAGCTGTTTGAACCATATCCTTAAAGGGTCCTTTCAGGTCTCTATCGTGGTCATCTTTATAGCAACCAATGTAGATGAATGGAATCTCTTGGCCAGAAGAAGCCACCAGAAAAAAGACAGTCACACAGGTGACAAAAGCAAGCTTGATGAATAGCATGGTGGGTATAGAAAACTGCAGGTTTCTAACTATAAAGCGGCAAGTTATCTTCCTCATTTCGGCTGCTTTTATAGACGTGCCATGAAATATCCTAGATTAAAGAACTCTAACTGCACTACTGTTAAGTAGTACTTAGTATTGAATTTCGTTGATTTCCTACGTGACTTTTCAGGCTACAAGAAATTTCTAGAATAACAAGAAAACTGGATGAAATAACGCTCAATGGGGATGAGGGACTTAAGGGGGGTTGCTCTCATATGGCAGTCGGTGCTAACTGATTTTCTTTTTTAACAATTTTAAGTAGACTGACTGTAAATGGTTTTCACGTAATAACATTATTATTACTGAATTTATTGCCTCCCAACCCCAAAGTGTTGCTAGTCTTCTATGCACGAAAGAAAAAAATTGGCTTCTGGCGAATAGCGAGTCTAATTTAGACGTTTTGAACTCACCAACAAATTTTGTCTAGGTTGAATCTTGATGCAAGCCTATTTACTATATAAAATTAGAAATTTACAATCAATCAATGTCTCGTTAATCTGGTGAAACTTGTGTAAAAACCGATTAACTCACGAATCTACTTGCCAACTTGGTTTTCAGCTCTGGCGATCCATTTGCATGGCATTTGTGTTCAAATGGCAGTTTTCTTGCATCTTCCCGTTGGTGATTAATGTGTTCTTCATTGTCTCCGGCATCACAATGATGGCCTACGGCATCGCCGAGAAGATCGTGTCGAAGGAGGATGACCAGGTTGGCAGGACGCAGAATTCAACCACAGACGGAACGCTCAGCATGTCCATTGGCATCATAGATATCATTATTGGCATCATCGGCCTCGTTACCTGCTTGACTGGCCTACGATATATGCTGTTTATTGTAAGTAGCTGATGTTGTTTGTGTATGGAGTTAAAGAATGAGTAAATGAAAGCTAGAGTCCTTTTTAATTTTGAGTTAATCTATATTGCATTTCTGTTGTCTTTTGGTGTGTAGGCCTTTGTCACATATTGAGTTAGGTCGCGGGTTGACGGAATGGAAAAAGAACAAAAATTAGCTTTGATAGTAGCTCCTAGATTTACGGTCTTATGTCTTTCGGAAACATTGATTTCGGTTCAGTTTTTAATTAATGCTTTTCTTACTAAATCAAAACCTCCAATATAATGTCTAATTAGTACGCAGGACTACTCTGCGGCTCCCTAGTTGGCAACCTGGCTTTCCTGGTTGGTTACAGCATCTCAGTGAGCATGGATATGCAGGAAACCAAAGATTCGATAATGTCCGACGTACGGCGCAATTACGGCATAAACAGCGACCCTTGGATGCAGGCCATGTCCGAACTGCTGGACAAATTTCAACGCGAGGTGAGACGATGATGTATGCTGAAGCCTGCTAAAGTGCTGCAAGTCAGTGGCAATAAGTTTCAGGTCTCGTAAACAGGATCTTCAGAACATTAAAAAGTTCTTATCGTGATCAAGACATTTGTCTAAAACAAGCTCTCTAATCTACTTTCTCATCCAGGGCGCGTGCTGCGGCTGGTCGGGAATCGATGGCAAAAACATTTACCTAGAAACGCCTTGGTACAAATCATTCAACGTGAACATAAATGGCAAAAAGCGGACTCTACCGGACTCGTGCTGTCTGGTGCACAGTCCGGACTGCAACACGGCGGATGACATCAAGGCCGCTAGAGAGAAAGGATTCGTTCACACAGAGGTGAATTCGCCTTATTTCTGCTCAAAAAAAGCTACAGATATCAACTTAAAGGCTGTCGGTTCACAACGTATAAAAACATTGTAAAAGTCTCTGCGCAACTTTCGACTTTGCGAAGCGTCAGATTTTTTGCAGATTAATTGCTGCATATAATCCTGAATTCTAATAACTTACAGGACCAACAACTGTCGAAACTTTTTCCCATCATTCTTCAATGCTCGATCCTGCATCATAAAGTCTCAATTGTATATCAAGGAATAATTTCTACTTAACTCAATAAATCTGCACACATAAATGTGATTTTCCAGGACTGCATGGACAAAGCGATTAACAACTACAAGTTCAACATGTGGATGGTTATTTCTGAAGTAATTCTATCATGCATCATGCAGGTGAGCAAATGGCTAAATATACATGTAATAATAATTAAAATGATGATTATTCTGTTTCTAAACCGGCATTATGCCCTGAACATTAGCGTTCACTGAATACATAGTGAATGAGTAAATAATTAACGATGATTTTTTCTAGGGACTCGCTTTTGTGTTCTCCGTTGTGCAAATAGTGAGACCTTTCGATTCTGCCTAAGAAGAGTATAACAACCAAGCGAAGCCGATGCGGTCCGTGAGAAATTATAACGAAAAAACAGATCGCCATTAGGCACAACTCACATCATAAATGCACGTCGACATCTACAATAAGCTACTCTACGGTTAAAATGCAAGGAGTAAATTTTTCGTTGACCTGCAAAGTGAAACTTAGAATAGTAAGTTTAGAAAAATAACGGAAAAATGTTTTTACAGCTGACACATTTTCGCCTTTGTTTTAAACTCACTTTTTCATTTTTTGACGCTTATGCAGTTTTTTGTTTTGAATTTAAATTCGAATCTTATCTCAAAGTTTCATTTCGTCTGCTGTAGTTTTGCTATAATTTCAGTATGCAGTCTTTACGTACGGTTAAAATTAGCTTTCCTGTAGAACACCATGCCTTTACACTCTGCAGTACTCCAGTAAATTTTGAACTGCCATCCATGGAGTCTATCTTCAAATAGACAAGTCTAACCTGAGCTTACGGTATTTCTTATTTTAATATCTAAAGTTAAAAAGTATAGTTAAGAAAAAACTACTTATCTTGTTGATTAAAAGTAATTTTCGACGCATGACGACGACATACATGTACAAGCGTACGACGTCGTTATTCGTTAGTGTAATCTAGAAGGAGATATTTGTCCGTGACCTCGTTGACTTTGAGAGGCTTGCATGTACAGCAGTATAAAGACGGTAGAAAAAAATTGCGAAAAAAGTATAGTATAGTGCAATAAAAATGGTAATTATAGTACCAATTTTTCATAGATGTCTATTGACGTTAGGGTTACTCGGGTTACTCAAAACTGTACATATACATGTATACGTGGGGCACGTTAAGAAGTTATGAATGTTGTACAAGTCAGGAGCACCAAAATTACAAGTGACCATGTATAAAGAATTTTAGTGGCGACTTTCAAGATAGTTAATTAAGTCGCGGTTTGTGGTGACGCTTTGGGGATAAGGGCTATCCCAGAATAAGGCCAGCAAGACAGCGCACTCGATCGTTGCCGAGGAAACCAGCGTGGACCAGGATCCATTCGAACTCCACCTGATTACAATCCAGGATAGATTTGGAGCCGGTGGTGCTATGGCAGAGGGCTCAAGAGCTGCTTGGCTGTCGGAGTGAAAAAAGTTTCCAACCGTTGAGCTGCCTTCGGCGCAGCTCTGGCGCACAGGAGCTGATGGCAAGCACCTCGCTTAGAAAAGCAGTGAAGTCAAGTCCAGTCTGCTGAGAGCATAGCTCCACACCGCTTCTTCCACGGCTGGAATCGCGTCCGTGAGGTCGATGTTGAGCCCGTCATACTCAATAATCTTGAGCCAGAGGTCCGAGTGCGGGATATAAGCGAATCCCACACTTTTTTGAAGGTCATCCCAGCATCCAGAAGTCACCGGGTGCACTTCGCCGTCTCTTCTATGATGTGCACTAGAGTAAGACATTCATGCCTTTAAAGGCAGTAGAGGGTAAGTAAGGCCAATATAGTCATGCGGCAGGCTCTGTGCTTAACTTTATAGAGAAAGTCGAGGTTACCTTTGACGCTTAGGTCGCTAGGCCACAGGAGGAAGCGCTTTAGCTTGACCGAGAGCAGGCGCAAATTAGCACCAGTCTTTCAAGGAGCTTATGGCATAAAGAGCTGCTGGTGAGGCTAGCTGGCTGATCGACTAAAGGCCTTCACCGGCTGGTAGTTTTTCTTCTCTTCTCTCTCGGCAAAGGGCCTCAAGCTCTGCTGGATTCCACCAGGGAGCGCGGTTTCTTTGCTTTTGTAGGCCCTCCTTAAGAAGGCAGGCCGCCAGATCATGGGCTTTGCATGTGAAGTATAAAGGGAGGGGCTTCGGCTTTTGCTTGGTCGGCTGGATGCAAATTAAAGCGGATAAAACTGTGGTCCAAGAGCGATCGTCCTCGTCTCACACTTGCCAGTCCGTAAGCTGCGGCCATCGCAAGTCCGGGTTCCGGCGAAAAATTCGGCCCAGAATCGACCCAGAATTTTCTGTGCCGATTCGATGTCGAACATGCACTCAGAAATTTAGGAAATTCGATCATCGAATTTTTTTATTAATTAATATTCACTTGTACTGTATGTATTGTACCGCTGTGATACTTACTGTAATGGGCGTGATGGTGGATCGGAATGGTACACGTCGATTACAACGCCCCGTTATTAAATGTGTGGGTGCATTTCCATGTGTGGTGTTCTTGCTACCCAAATTCAGCTGGTGCGCATTCACATCAAGTGACAATAACGCGCGTCGCAGAGGACCCAATTGGAGGGTCACCCCGCCAACTGAAAGGTTCGTGCTACCAAGCGCAGATTTATCGGAAAAGGTTATTGATTTGAGCAACACAATGTAGCCAATCGAGAGACCAGGTCTCATCAATGACGCAAAAGATATCGTGGGCGAGACTTCATGGGAGTCCGCCATGCAAAAGCAGTTACATGTACGTGCATGCTATAGTAGTAGCCAGATAGCAAATTTTTGGGTAATACATGTACTTTTATCCAGGGCTCCATTTTTACGTATATGCCTCTTGCTTGAAATACCGAAGTTGAGCACAGCCATTGTCGCAGGCCATTGATTAAATTAATTTTGAATTCATTTTTGAAGTATTTTTAAGTGTAACCCAATTCAAGGGGTCTGTATAAAAGCTGGACACATTGGACACACTGGACACTTGGACACCCCTTATTTTAACAAAAGTCGAAACTTGTTGATGCTAATAATTCAAATATTGCCAAAAGCGTATGCAAATTTGTAATAATAAAAATATTTACACATTTTTATAAAGACAAAGTATATAACTAATGTTAAAAAAGGGTGTCCAATGTGTCCAGTGTCCAATACCAAGGACCACTAGAAGAAGAAGAAGGACGGGACACTTCGTTTCTTGGAAAATTTATTAAAGGCTGATTTTCACGAAAAAAATGCACTACTAGCAAGATAGGAAATTTTCACTTTTTCACTTTAAAATGATGATAGCTTTTTATTGGAAGCATATACAAAGCTCTTCTTTTGATATAACTTATAAAACATGTTTCTACGACGGATTTTATAAATATTTTTTCATGAATTAATTGATCTTGATACATCATTAAAAAACAGTTGGCTATAATTATCTGCCCAATTCACTGCTTATTCATTTTAGTTTTATACTTTTTATATAAAATAAGTATTTAAATATGTAGCTACCTTAGCTATAAGTTAGATCAATTATTCATGAAAAAATATTTATCGTCTAGCTTTATACAGACTCTAAATTTAAATTCAAGCAGGTCTGGTATTTTACGCGTAAATTTTAACGCGTAAATTGTTATGTGTACACTAATTACAATCTTAAACTTGTGAAAATTCTATATGCTAACATTGCTAAGATTGTCAGTAAGGGGGAAAAATATACCCGAATTTACTGGCACAATGGCCACATTCTGGACTATGGCATGGAAAAACTATGGAATTGCATAAATGCATATCCTTAAAAAGTTATAGGGCCTACCAAAAAGTACTTTCAAAGCTTATAATATTGCTGACTAGATGGCTATTGGCTATGCCTATTTATATTTACCTTAGGCCTAACAAAAGTTGCAATAAAAATGGTGAATATGAAACAAATTGTTTCTTATTAAGAAAAATATTCAGAAAAGTATATATTATTACATAATGCTAATATGCCTATTTCTAGAAAAATGTTAGTTTTTGTATTGTAACAGTGGTGATTCCTATACACTGAAAATCCCACCGCTGAGACACTAAGTTGTAACAGGGGGTTTGCTTCCCTCTTTAGTTATCCCACTGCTGGTACCAAAGTTGTTACAGGCCTTTTGACTCCCTATGAGAATCCCACTAAATGCCACCAAAAGCTGTTGCAGGGGTTATCCCTTCTTGTTAGTATTGCTGGTTCTTACTTACCCTTTACTCGTAGCGCATGTACTTCTATTGGTAGCATCTGTACTTCTATTGGTAGCGTATGTACTTCTATTGTACTTTCTGGCCTGAGCGGTCTAATAGCACTGTCTATTCTATTCCTATGCTTCCCTTAATATTATTCTCTCAGTCCTGGGCATTCCCTGGATCAGAGGGTCACAGCTTATGCTCTTTCTCTGCCCTGAGGCCATCTTTCCCTCACTCTGAGGCGGTTCTCCTGCCTTGAGGCGAATTTACTATTACTGCCCTGAGGCGATCTCTCGCTGTTAGCGATCTTCTCCCAATTTGGGGGTAATCCTTATAGAAATGAACAATCCAAATAAGAATGCTTTAAAGACTTCTTATTGAGTGAACTTATTGCTTCAATATTATTCGAACAAGCGAATGCAGCGAGCAAGTTGCTTTTCTTGGCCCCATCTGGGCTCCTATTTATACCATTTCATATATATATTTAAAACAAACTTTGATTTTCTACAATATTATTTGCGCACACAACATTAAAACAAAAATATTACTATTTAGCAGAAATTTGAATATGGTAATTTCTAAGAAAGCAATTGTTCGCGTAGACTAAAAATAAAGCCATATTTCATACTGTAAAGCAGATATATTACACTGCCTCAGTATCAAATAGGCCTAGGCCTAACCTATGTTTTATTGCTTCATTGCTTGCTATTGTTTCCCCAAACATAGACGATAGACTTAGGCCTATAGGCCTTACCCAATTTTTTTATAGTCAACATACCATTTGTAAAAAATAAACTGAACAAAGCTCTATTTTTATTTTAGTCAATAGTATATATCTGAAAATTTGGACATGCATTGGCCTTGCATACAAATAAAAAATTGATGTGCATAGTTAGGGTATAGCATTCTTATCTATTGTAAAGTATTGTGAAATAAAGATAAGAAAAAAACTTTTTTAAACATGAATTTCTAGCTTTCTAGGTTTTAAATCTTGTAATAGTAATAGGCCTAAGGCATTTAAATAAATCTTTACAATTAGGCCTATCATTGCTATCAATTTTCTTGAATAGTATTGCTAAATGGGTCCATTACATAATTCAAAAAATCATTTATTGTCACAAAATAAAAAAGATCATTTATTATTGCAATATCAATAGGCACATTGTTTAGGTATACACAGTGCACCTAGCATGATTTAGACTATAGAACCCTTTTGTAGCTAAGCTACCAAGGTCTGAATTATGCCAGATGCCCCTATTTGTTATTATGCTATAGCCAGATCATTCTGGGTATATACCCAAACAAAAATTAAATAATTACAAATATACATCTGCAACTGCTGGCTGACCTGGCCAATCTGGCCATCGTAAATTGTGGTGGACCAGGGGTAAGTCACAAAAATGTCCACCCTAAAGAATACAGATATAGTACTAATTAGATGACGCGGCATTTAGCCCTTAACTTTAGACAGCTATAGTTACTCCTGCCATTTACCAAAAATTGCATTAATTTTGCTTTAGAGTTTCTTTCTTAGGTAAGTCACATTTTTGATCTGTTACAAGTTTGTACTGAAACACTGGGCTCAAAGCCCTGAATATGCGCCGTAGTACCTTTGGCCTTCTTTTGCCAATGTCTGCTTGGCATGTTTAACTTTTTTATTTATTTTACTTATTTCCAAGCGGTTTGCCTTTAGTTAGGCTCTTGTGCTCAATACAGGCAAATGAAATAGTCTATGATCATACTTCAGTTAAAAATAAACTTAAATCTGCTCGGGCAAAAGCTAGCCCGCAGCACCTCCCCACTTCAAAGTTTACAGTTCATTCTTTGTAATGCACTCTTGGCTTAGTCAACAGTCTCACTTCTCCGAGGTTGCGGTTGCTGCTGCTCCGGCTCCTGTACCGGCTCTGGTTCTTTAGGGAACGTATCTAGAGGTTGATTCACCTCACTAGCACCGTCAGCAACCAGTTGTTCCGAGTCAGTGCCCTTGTCGCCACCAGACTGGAAACTTTGCATCTGGTCCTGGTGTGCCTTTTTGTACACGCCGTTGTCGAGCTTGATAATAGCCGTGTTTCGACCAGTCGGTAAGACGACTCTAGCCAACGATGTAGCTCTTTCTGTCTTGTACACGACCTCGTCATCTCCAGAAAAATCCAACATCAAAGGAGTTCGAATGTTTCGAACTAAAAACTTCTCCGACGGTGTACGGCCATTGTTTCCTTTTGATGATCGATAAAACAGCAGGAATCTGTCAATGTTTTGTTGACTCAAACCTAATGCTGACACGGATTCTTTCACAGTATGGACAAATCGTTCAGCTACCCCATTACTCTGAGGGTGGTACGGAGGTGTTGTTACATGGTTGCAACCAATAGCTTTCAACCATTGCGTTGTCTCCGCTGAGACGAAGCTAGACCTATTATCAGTCACAAGAGTCTTTGGTATGCCCCACTGCAAAAACGTCCTTTGAAATCTGGAAATTACTGTCGACAATTCCATATTGGTCGTCAAATGCACTTCTAGGTAGTTGGACATTGCATCCACAAGTATTAGCTAGTACTGGCCATCTATAGGACCTGCAAAATCAGCATGTACACGCTCACATGGCTCCGTGGCTGTTGGCCAAGATGTCAAGAAGCTTCGATTGCGTGGCTTAACCATCTTACAGGTTACGCAGCTTCCGATGTGCTGTTTCACGTCTTTATTTAAACCGGGCCACCAGAACTGGGATTTCAATAGTGACAAAGTTCGATCTATGCCCAAATGGGTGCTGTGTGCTGTCTGAATTGCAGAAAACCTCAGACTCTTCGGCAGAACGATTCGCGTATCCCTGATGACAATGTCTGACTCAATTGTTAGTTCATCCGCAACTGCCTTAAAAGGACAAATACTACTGTAGGATGGTTGAAGTTACTGGACCGAATAGCTTCTTTCAGCAGAAAAAATGCTGGCCAATCCATTGATTGTTTTTTTACCTCCTCAGTAGATATGATTGTTGAAGGTAGTTCGATACTCCCGACAGTGTATGTCTGCACTGTATCATCCCTTAACAATCGTGACAAGGCATCTGATTTCATAAATTTTGACCTCTGATATTCGATAGTAAAGTCAAAAGCCATCAACGATATCGCCCACCTCTGCAGTCGTGCTGACACGCGCATAGGCAAGCCTTCGTTTGGACCAAAAATGTACGTAAGCGGTCTGTGATCCGTGATTAGAGTGAAGTGACACCCTGAAAGAAACCGCTAGCACCTTTGCGTTGACCAGATAATTGCTAAAGCCTCCCTCTCGATCTGAGAATATTTTTTCTCAGCTTTCGACAGTCTTTTGCTGATGTACAAAACGGGCATGTTGTCTTGAATCAGAACTCTGCCCAGTCATACTTCAGTATGATCATACTTCAGTTGAAAATAAACTTAAATCTGCTCGGGCCAAAGCCAGCCCGCAGCATGGTAAAAAAGTAAGTCGCATAGCCAGTGTAAATCAGGGGGGTTGCACATGTATAGTTATAAATATATGCCAAAAAATTAAGTATACATGCATAGTGATACTCTCGAATCTAGGTCTGCTGTTGCAACAATAAATGACATTTTTGTATTTTGGCAATAAACAGCTGTTTGCCTTGCATAAAAGACCCTTTTTGCTTTGGCTTATAATTAGTTAATAATTATTTTTTGCCCATAGGGGCCTATTAGGCTATTTATAGTAAATTGATATTTAAACATTTGTTTTCTTACAAACTTGAAAACAGGAAAGCTTGTATTTTATACTTGAAAAAATAAACTTTTTGATCTTTCTGCTACTTAACTAAAACTCTTCTGTGTGATTCTATAAAGTATGTATTAAGTATGCATAATATACACTATTTTCTCTTGAACTGTATGTATCTAACTTTTGGCATATAAGGCCAATGTATACTAGAATTTTTGGGTATATACCATGTTATCCACTTTGTCTATGCACATTGTCTATTCCCCCAGTGTTAATAAACAATGATAATCAGTAGCATAACTCTGTTACCATATACAAACCAATAAGATAGATAGACATGGATAGCAGAAATAACCTGGTTATCTCTGCCGGAGTTGCATATGCCATGGATTACATACAAAGAATTGCCTGATACAAGATGAACCATACAGAATCTCCTGAGGAGGCTCATCTCCTTGTATCTTGTTTATCTTATCTTATTCTTGTTTATATTATACAAATGCAACTACTGGCCAACCTGGCTGACCCAGCCACTATAAATTGTGATAGACTAGTGGTAAGTTGCAAAAATGCCTACCCAAAAGAATACAAATGTTGTAAATGACAAGGTATTTTGCCTTATTAATACAGTTATATTTGCTGTTTTATATACTTAGCAATTTTGAAAGTAGCCATCATTTGCAATGAGGGTGCAAGCTACACCACTAGCTTGCAATTGGTGGAGTTGCTTAATACATATGCAACTCCGGCAGAGATAACCAGGTTATTTCTGCTATCCATGTCTATCTATCTTGTTGGTTTGTATATGGTAACAGAGTTATGCTACTGATTATCATTGAGGTTGTAAAAAAATTACCCCCCCCCCAGTGCAAGGAGAAACAACTTCATTATTGTTGCCAAGAGTATATCAAATAATTTGTTTTGCACTCATCTTCCTTGTGTTAAAAAACATGACCTTTCTGCTAAGGACTTTATAAATGATATATATTGGCATAAAGATTTTGGTTTTATAGCAATACATTCTGCTTGGAAGTACCTTCTCTGTATAAACCACTTTCCCTATAGTTTGCTATCAGTTGATACTTAAAAAAAGTTTGAGTTTTTTAAATTTAATTTAGTTTATCTGCACACTTCAGTAACCATGGCAACAGCATTCGAAACAGAAATGGGTGTTATGCCCGAACTATCCAAAGCTGTATCAGAGATGGACTGGATTCTTCCCACCGATATTCAAGGCGAGGCTGTGCCCCTGATTCTTGGCGGCGGCGATGTCCTTATGGCTGCTGAAACTGGCAGTGGCAAGACTGGCGCCTTCTGCCTGCCTGTGCTGCAGATTGTCTATGAGACACTTAAAGATGCTAGTGAAGGTGGGATTGAGCTGCCTTTGCTTATTCTTAACTAATCCACTCACCTAGTCTCTTAACCACTTCCCTGCGCACTCCTCTACCCACTTCCTCTACTTCTCTACTCTACCCACTCTTCTACTCTCCTCTAGCCACCCTCCCCTACCCACTCTCCCCTACCTACTTTCTCCTACATACTCCCCTACCCTCCCCTAAATACTCCCTCTCCCCTACCCACCCTCCCCTACTGTCCCCTATCCACTCTCCTCTTCTACCATACCCACCACCATACTCTACCTTACCTACTCTACTTCTACCCTACCCACTCTCCTCTACTCTACCCTGCCCACTTTACCCTACTCCCCCTACCCACTCTTCTCTATATATTCTGGCCTACGCACTCTCCTCTACTCTTACCTACCCACTGTCCTGACATAAGGACTTTGAATTGACCAAATTTACAAACATTCATTGCAGGCAAATCATCCGGCAAGTCTGCATCAGCCTCTGAAGCCGCCAATTCTAATACAGCCGCTGCCCAGAAGAAGCACTGGCGATTTAACATGCACGATCGTACGGAACAATTGGCTATCGATGCAGAGGGAGTTCTGGTGCAGAGTCGGCACCAACGGGTTAGTGACTGAATGACTGAATGGGTTGCAAAATGGCTAGCGGGAGCAAAGCTTGGTTGTTATGCACACGTAGTTTGCCAATTTCAGGTTTTACACTAACGCGTTGTTAAGTTCCGTATCGAAGGGAAATACTTAGTTGCTATTCAAATTTTGACTAGTCATTTTTGTTTAGGAACCGATGATTAGCATCACGTATCCATGGTAAACAACTTGGTTGCTATACAAGCTTTTGGCTAGTCATTTTTTGTTTAGGAACCGATGATTAGCATCACGTATCCATGGTAAACAACTTGGTTTCTATGTGGATTTTGGCTAGTTGTTTTGGATTTATAAATGTATTATTAGAATGACGTATCCATATTCAACAACTTAGTTGCTATGCCCATTTTAGCTTATCCATTTAAAGTTTTGAGTCATGTAACTATACAGGATTAACTCAGTTGCTATGCTAAACAATGTCCCACAGGACTGGCACGGCGCCAGAGCCGTAGCCGGGGTGAAATCCCGCGGCAAGTACTACTTCGAGGCAACGGTCACGGACGAAGGCTTGGCCAGGATTGGCTGGGCCACAGCGGCAGCCAAACTTGATCTTGGGACGGACGGCGAGGGCTACGGCTACGGCGGCACGGGAAAAAAGTCGCACCATAAACAGTTCGACACGTACGGCGAATCGTTCATTCTTAGCGACACAATTGGCTGCTTCATCGATTTGGACAAGGGCGAAATTGCATTTTCCAAGAATGGCAAACTGTTTGGCAAAGCGTTCGACATCGATGCCGGGCATCGGAGCGCTGCATTCTTTCCCTGCGTGTGCCTGAAGAATGCGGAGCTGCGGGTCAACTTTGGCCTTAGCGAGTTCAAGCACCCGCCGCCCAAGCCTTTTGTGGCCGTCTGCCAGGCTGCTAAGGACTGCGTAGCATTGGGACCGGTGAGACTATTGCATTTGTTAGCCTTGCTGAATTTCTAACAGGTTCTATAGGGTGTTAATAGCAGGTTTACGTGTCTGTCTAACAGATTTAGGTGTCTGTCTAAAATGTTTAGATCTGTCTAACAGATTTAGGTGTCTGTCTAAAATGTTTAGATCTGTCTAACAGATTTAGGTGTCTGTCTAAAATGTTTAGATCTGTCTAACAGATTTAGGTGTCTGTCTAAAATGTTTAGATCTGTCTAACAGATTTAGGTGTCTGTCTAATATAACAGATTTAGGTGTCTGTCTAACATGTTTAGATCTGTCTAACAGATTTAGGTGTCTGTCTAACATATTTAGGTGTCTGTCTAAAATGTTCAGATCTGTCTAACATATTTAGGTGTCTGTCTAACATAACAGATTTAGGTGTCTGTCTAACAGGCTTAGGTGTCTAACAGATTTAGGTGTCTGTCTAACATATTTAGGTGTCTGTCTAACAGATTTAGGTGTCTGTTTAACAGATTTAGGTGTCTGTCTAAAATGTTTAGATCTGTCTAACAGATTTAGGTGTCTGTCTAAAATGTTTAGATCTGTCTAACAGATTTAGGTGTCTGTCTAAAATGTTTAGATCTGTCTAAAAGATTTAGGTGTCTGTCTAATATAACAGATTTAGGTGTCTGTCTAATATAACAGATTTAGGTGTCTGTCTAATATAACAGATTTAGGTGTCTGTCTAACATAACAGATTTAGGTGTCTGTCTAACAGGCTTAGGTGTCTAACAGATTTAGGTGTCTGTCTAACATATTTAGGTGTCTGTCTAACAGATTTAGGTGTCTGTTTAACAGATTTAGGTGTCTGTCTAAAATGTTTAGATCTGTCTAACAGATTTAGGTGTCTGTCTAAAATGTTTAGATCTGTCTAAAAGATTTAGGTGTCTGTCTAATATAACAGATTTAGGTGTCTGTCTAATATAACAGATTTAGGTGTCTGTCTAAAATGTTTAGATCTGTCTAACAGATTTAGGTGTCTGTCTAAAATGTTTAGATCTGTCTAACAGATTTAGGTGTCTGTCTAAAATGTTTAGATCTGTCTAACAGATTTAGGTGTCTGTCTAATATAACAGATTTAGGTGTCTGTCTAAAATGTTTAGATCTGTCTAAAAGATTTAGGTGTCTGTCTAACAGGCTTAGGTGTCTGTCTAACAGATTTAGGTGTCTGTTTAACAGATTTAGGTGTCTGCCTAACAGGTTTAGGTGTCTGTCTAACAGATTTAGGTGTCTGTCTAACAGATTTAGTGTCTGTCTAATTGATTTAGTGTCTGTCTATCTGGTTTAGGTGTCTGTCTTAACAGGTTAGGTGTCTGTCTAAAAGGTTTATGTGTCTGTAAATATGTTCTAAAGAGCTTTCTAACAGGCTCAGGTGACTGTCTACAAAGTTTTTGTAGGATATGTTTGTCAAACGTGTTTATGGGCGCGGTGTCTCTTGAAGGTTTAAAAGGGGTCGGCCCAATATGTTTGTAAAAATTTGACTAACATGTTTTTAATGTGCCTAACTAACAACACATATCAACACATTGTGCAACAGACACAAACCGCGTCTTTCAGATCGTTTTTAAACATTTTTTAAATCTAGAAACAAGTAAAATTTTAATAATCTACATTTTTTCAGTCCTCCAGCTCTGGCAGCCAGTCCAGCTCGGCCTCTCCGCCAAAGAACGCGCCCTTGGCTATCATCATCGAGCCGTCCCGGGAGCTGGCCGAGCAGACCCTGGATCAGCTGCGCAAGTTCAAACGCTACCTGACTAATCCTAGCCCTACTGAGCTGCTTATCATTGGCGGGCAGGCTGTCAAGGAGCAGCTGGACTCCCTGCGGCGCGGTGTGGACATTGTGGTGGCCACGCCAGGCAGGCTGAAGGACCTCATCGATCAGGGCGCGCTGTCTCTGCAGGCCTGCCGACTGTTTGTGCTGGACGAGTGCGACGGCCTGCTATCGGCTGGGTATGGAAGCCTGATTGATGGCATCCATAGGGCCATTCCTAAGGTGAGCGGCTTTGGGGCATTGTGAGGGAGTGCTGCTATCGGTTAGGGGTAGAAGGGGATCCTTCGTGTTGTTTAAGGCCAAAGTGGTCTAAAAGCGATTCTCAGTATCCTTCAGAGGCAATTCCCAATTTCCCGATAAAAACGGTACTCAATCCAAGAAGAAAAAGCGTCCCAGAGTTACTTGCGTCGCCCCAGAACCGTTGCAGATTATACAGGTAAAATAAGAAAAAAAGTGACTCTAAACGACAACGACGATGAGAAGTCATGGTTCAAATCGTCACACAGTTGTCTAAGAATCGCCCAAAAGTCACTTCGAGGCTCTGGGTTGACTCTCGTGGCCGTGGGGCGACTCTATAACGACTCTTTATTTAGTTTAGTTATAAATTCAGTCACTGAAAAGTTTCACACGAAGCACTTTTGAGGCATTGCAAATCGTTGGTGCTTTATCACTTCTGAGACATTCTGGATGCGTTACAGCATTAAGGTCGTTGCTGCCGACTACAGTTAGCTGCAGTTATTGTTGTTTTGCATGGATTAAAGAAATAGACACAAGAAAGATTAGTGGAAAAAACAAATAATAAATATAAAATCCAAGCTTATTGAAAATGGCATGCACAGTATGGCTACATGTATTTATCTGTGTCTGACATTATTAAGGCGCACAGGCTGATGTCAGTTCCGCCGAGTCAGATTTTTTTCTGTTCGTCATTGACGGTCACCAATAGTACGCGTACATCATTATCTAGAGCGAATATCTATATATTCGGTTACCCAATCTTCCAATTGCTGTTATAGCTGTTTGAAAAAGCTTTTTGACTAATAGTGATTAACGATAATTAAGTCAACAATTAAAAATAAATTAAACCAATAACGATAATGAAATAATTTCGAAATTGAAATAATCTTCAATCAAATAGCCGATAGAGCGAGGCAACCGCTTGACACTTTTACGCCTTCTAATTGAAGGAATTATTTCAGAAAAAGCAGCACGCAGCAGAAATCAGCAGCTCAAAGCAAAAAACCGGGGCTTGGTTCAATTCTTAAGCAAAAACAGAAAGAGGGCAATGATGGGGCTAAATATTATGTAGCAAAAGCACAATAAAGGAAAAAAAGAAAAACGAAAGAATTGGTCGTGTTTGATGATCAAACTGCTTGATGTTGCCGAACTTAATCCACATTCTAGTAGGAGGTCTTTCGAAGAATTGTACGTGAATTTCCTGTCGACGAATCCGAATTCCTGAAACCGGGTCATTGCAGACCATAGCAGGCCAAAAAGGGTATGTAGAAAACTTAGCGTTGATTATGTCTCCGCACTCTAGTGTTCTACACATGTTTGTGTTGTAGACGGCTGCTGTTAAAATTCACCTCAGCAGATTGCTTTTTCTCTGCAGGTTCTGACGAATCGATCGGTGGAGGTTGGGACGAAGATGAGTGCCGTTTGTGCACAACCTATTTTTCAGGTTTGCTTTGGACTGCTTTCTTTTTCTTTCCATCCGAAGCATCGTGATTGACCTTCTTACGACAGACAGGCCACGAGTTCTTGGCTAGTGTGCAACTTGACGTCGGTGCATCAACACTGCCTTGGCCATCCGCTAGAGCGGTATCGAATGTTGATTCCAGCGCAGACTTCGCGGCTCGGGCATAAGTAGTTGTGTTCGCCATGTAAGACTTAACGGCAACAGCCCTTGTGTGGTTCATCGAATATTTCACAAGATGTTGCTTCTCGGGGTCGTTTCCATTTAATTCACGGTTTTAGCCTCCAAAAAATGGCGAAAGCTGTTTGCGTTCAAGCGCTTAATAGTTTCGAATGCTGGATACTTTGATCTCTTGTCGCAGAAGTGTCGAGAATGAGTGGTCTCTTGCGCCGAATAAAAAAAGATGATCATTAGGTTTGGCGCCAGATTTAAGTCGATGCTCACCATATGCAATAAGCAAATCCTTAACTTCTTCGACAGAGATAAAAACCGGTCCTAACTCTCCGGTTTTATGCTTAAAAACTTTGAATAGCGCTCCTTCTTTACGGCTCTCTTCCTCCTTCCAACAAGTGAATTCTTTCACTACGGCGTTTGAAACAACGTCGGCCCTGTTAAAGTGCTACGAGAACACATAAAATTGAGTCCTAGATAGAGAATTCTTTCCTCAGATTGATTATTGGCTTCAACCGGAGGCTTCAACGCTTGTATGCAATCAAGAATGGAACGGATTTCTTCAACGGAGAGTATTTCCTCGTCCAGTTTTATTCTGCGCAAAGTTTCGGCGCGTTTCTTATCCTGTAAACGAGACTTTCCGTAGCACGCACAAGTCGCCTCAAACGAATCTAGCTCTGAAGTCATCTCGCTACGTTCAATGAGCTTTTTAAATCGGGACCGTAAGTACTCGTAAGTGCCAAGGCGCCGTGCTCTTCTCAGTTAAGAAGGATGAAACAGCGCGATGATTGTCTTCCTTTATAACATCGAATAGGTCGTCCGTGCCGATGTGCCGCATAATAGCAGACTGAACTTCGACGAAGCTGCACAGATGTACTTGCAGCTTTTTTGTTCATTCGTAACTTTTAAGATGCTCCTCGAAATCATCGAGCGTTGGCACATTAGTAACAGTTTCATTAGATGCTGGTGCCTCAGACTTAATTTTCTTAGCTGCGCTTGCTGCCCAAGATTGTTCGACAGTCTTCCTTTTCTCTACCTTAAATACATCAATCGCATCAGAAGCTGGTAATTTGTTGGCAAAGAAGCATTAGTCTTCTCAATTGCCAAACAAGTTTCATTAATGGGATTTTATGTACGCTCGTATAATTCCACAAAAAAGTGGCCACACAGTGAAATAACAAAAATACATGGAAGTTACGAGAGCATATAGGCCAAAAAAACTATGAATAGATACGTAAAGATGCCGAAATCGCGAGTAATTAGGAAGGAATCAATATAACTATAGCTGGTGCACAAAAGGTACTTGTTATTCGTCCAGAGGCGGACAAATAACGATGGCTTACACAAAAACATGCTGTCAATCGACAGCTCTTGGACACTAAAATTTTAATGACAGAATTTTGCCAAGTTTTCATTAGCACTTCATTAGCATTTAACAATATAATCTTTTAACTAATTAAGCACCATAAAATATGGATATATATTGAATTAACTGTAGCGGAATATAAACAGTAAGTTGCATAAGAGGATAATTACAAACTCACTGCAGCTACCCTGCGGAATTATAATGCACTTGTGCTTCAGCTGAACAATTTAACATACTGGGTTGAAGGTTTCAACCAATTATTCTCATTGTGAGAGACTTAATACCGGTATCGATTACGCCAAGTCGGCGCCCAGACTCTACTTGGCGGCTGTCGTAATATTTCAAAAATATTTTTTCACCCTACCATAAGTTAAGTAGAATGTTGAGGGTATGTAAGCTTTTTTACTTTGTGCTGTCACCCTATTTGAGTAACTAGTCTGCACTTGTCATGTTCGTGTAAACGATAAATTTTATTTAGGTAAATCCTAGGTATTTTTTAATATCTAGATATATTTTAACACGGAAACTGAGGTATCTTGTGAATTTATTAAAGCCGCTACTAATAGTAATACTTTATTATGCCATATATTTAATTTGTCATAAAACTTACTGAAGGAATTTATATATTTTTATTATATTATAAAAGACTTTGTATTACCAGTGACAATAAAACACGTCAACATTGTTACTAAAAGTACAGCGAAGTAAAAAATGAAAAATTGCGTAGCAAAGTGTGGTGCGTGGACTTCAAATTACGATGTTTAAAGATACCTAACATTTTCTGTGGTAAAAGCTCACAGACTATAGAACTAGAGCGTTAATTAACGTAAAAAATATTGAAAATATTTGTAAGAAACTATTGGTAAAGTGACTTTTACTACACAAAGAAAAGATAAAAGGTCTCTCTCTACTCTTGGGAGGCGGTTGATTGCACGCTGTTGAATCAGACATTTAGCCTAATTGACGTAAGCTGTAATAAATATAGGTCAGATGATAATTTGCACTCCAAAAAGGCATAGAAGTTGGCGGTACTCTACGAGGTAGTACTTGTCCTTATCCTTGCTCGTGCGCATGTCCCTTAGGAATTGATTTACACTAGCTTCAACTGATGACCACGAGAAGTTTCGCTTTACCGAGAGCAAGTGAACTTTCAGCGCATCCTTGCCGTGACAAACTTTCTAGCCAATGAATTGGATCGTGTCTATTAATAGATTCCAAATCGACGGTCGTGCCATCGTGACACACCAACTCGGCAAGATAAACAGCGTGGATAACTTGCCGTTCCTTAGCAGCGACCAAGTCAGACAGAAGGCGATTGTCTTCTGGCCGCAACTTCATTTGACTCAGCTGACTGAAGTGCAGCCAGCATAGCTCTTTTGTGCACCATCGGGTTCTTGAAGGCAATCCTTGGGTGCTTTTCTGCCGTGGAACCTGCCAGTTCAGTTGACTGCGCCTGCGACGATTGTACTGCGAATCAAACGCCGCAGATAAGCTGTCATCGCTTAAACTAAGATTAGCATCACAATCCACATTGTTTGCATCTTAACTATTAAGAATGATACAAAATCTGATGTAGTTTGCTGCTCAATAACTTCTGAAGCAGTTCTTTTAAACTGCAAATATTCCCGAAGGCGTTAAACTGTCATGTACAAAATGAAGGCAGAATCTGAAGGGCTGCACAATTCACCTCTAGTCAATTGGCGCACAAGAAATTGATGAATAGAAAGGAAATCAGTTGTGACCTCCAGTGAGAGCGGTTTTTCTTTGCTAATTAAAAACTGCTTACATTGCTGGCACCCTTTGTTGACTGATTTGGTCAGGTAGCCTGCGACGTAGAACATTACGTTCAGAAAGCCTTGCTCATTTCTGCGCAAGGATGAGCATGGTTCATCAGAAATGATCATTATGAACGAGAGAGTATTGTTGGGCGATAAACTTCACAAATTTAAGGTCAGAATCTTCGGCAATGGATTCAAGATAGCAACTTAAAACTTATTTGACAAATAAAGATAAAGCGGCCGAATCGTTAGTTTATCAAAATAAGACTTAGCAATGCCAACATGTTTTCCAAAGTTCACAGCTGTCGCAAATGCGATAAATCCTTTTGATTTGGAAACAGATGACTGAACTGGACAGGACTATGAGCTGGGGAAGCAAGTCCAAACATAGACGCCTGAAAGGTGAGATCCCTAAGCACAATGACTGAGGCAAGAAGCTGATGAGCTGAATTGAATTGTGAGACGGACCTCTTGATTCGGTAAAATAAAATAGATTCATCGTCCGTGCTTCTCACAAATCCTGATAAAAGCATAGAACTTTCAACCTTCATTAGAGCATCCTCAAAATCATGCAATTCATCGTTTCCAAGGAATTCGTCAGTGCACTGGTTTGAGCCTGGACACAGCTTTAGCTTTGAACAGCTGGAACAGCTTTAGCTTTGAGTCGAATCAGCTGCATTTTCGAATTCAAAGCGGCAAGTTTTCGCTTCCCATCCGATGAAAGAGTCACAAAATCAGATTCCGTAAAATTTTTGATGCACAGAATCTGATGCACTTAGATTTCTGTTCGGAATGGCATGTAGCCATCGCTGCAGCAAAGAAGGGTCCTTTGGAAAAGAATAGAAGCTTATTTTCTTATCTCTTGGTGTCGCATTTGCATAGCTGGAAATTACAGACAATAACACAGCATTTGAAAATTTTATTTTTTTGTTACTCTAAACTTTGTTGAAGATATATAAATGAGCTGCAACAAAGGGACAAGGGAAAAGGCACATGTACTTGCATTGTTCAACTCTAGAGCCAGAGTACGCACTATTGTGTACATAATGTACATTAAGCATCTTTAATTCATTGTTTTCCTCTTCAAAATCATTTTATTCTCACCGTCCTCTCTGCCCCGGCTCTTCTGATCTTTCGAAAAAAGGACGTTGGGCAAGTCATACTAGTTTTCTTTGCAAGAAACATTGGCCTGGTCCAGACAGGCCTGAATCGGGAAGTATTACTTCATATGTAGAGTATTCCCTGTCTGGGCCCCAGCTAGCCAGGCGTGCAGTGACATGGAAGATACACGTACAGATAGTGCACACATAGCTTGGGGGAGCGTTCAGAGGAGATTGACTCCACAGAGAAAGAAGTAAGACTAGACTGCCCAGCCAACCCCCTCCGCGGACGGTACGATCCCTCCGTGAAAAATCCGGTATTTAAAGCTCTTGAAATCTTTTTTCGAGAGATTATTTCCAATCAATCATTTTAAAGCTTGCTTGTACAGTTATAGTATGAGTTAAACTTACTAGGCATCCACTGAAATAGGCTGAACTTCAGGTAGAAAAATATTTCTGTCCTTAGGAGCTTTTGCCTCGTCCCTAATTTGCTTCTTGTGCATGGAAGGTCTTTCGCCACACATTCGAATCCGCATGTAAAGCAGCGCCATGCTGCGAATCAAATGCAGCTCGTGGGATTCAATGCCAATGCTGGCAGCCGCGGAATACAAGTCAAGTTCGGGAAATGCATCAGCTGATATGCATCGGCTACCACATTGCAGTAGTAAAAGGCTGTGCCATCGTCTTAGCTGCGTCGCTGATATAGTTCTTGTAAAGCTTGATCACAAAATCCAGGAATGCATTTAGCGTTTGAAATCCGCTTTTGAAGTTAAAGAAGGCCTGGTTGGCTGCCCCGAGACGTCTGGCCGCTCGACAACCGGGGCTTTCGGGATAGTGCTAGCTGAAGTATCTCGCTCAGGCGCAGGCGGCGGGCTCAGCGGGCGCGCCACCGCCTGTGGTAGAGGCCTGAGCGGCTCTAGTTTTCCGCCATGGTCGGCAGACCACCGGTCGCCTGGTGGCCTGGCGCAGGGACAGGCGGGCCTCCTCCTCGGCCTCGGCCTACTCCTCCGGCTGCGCCGCCTGGGCCGGGTGGCGGCTGCGGTGCTGCGGCTGGGGCTGCTGGCTGTGCGGCAGGCTGGGCAGCTGGCTGGGCAGCCGCCTGGGCAGCCGGGCGGGCAGCCGCGGCGGCTCCGCCTTGCGCAGCGAGCTGCGCCTGTACCTGTGCGAGGAGTGGGCCCAACGCAGCCAGGTCCACCTGTGGGGCGGCGCCTCCTATGGCCTGCGCTAGCCCTTGGCCCTGCGCGGCGGCGCCAGTGGCCAGGACATTATCGACCATGGTGTTATACTCCGCACGGTCCATTGGCTGAGCTCCGGCAGCCTCGGCAAATGCTGCGTACTCTCCGTATGGCACAGGCCTGATGTTGTCGGCGCTGTCTAGCCACTGCTGGATCGCAGTGCCGGTCCGGGCCATTGACGTCCTGTAGCTGATCAGTAGGTGCCGCCAATCATCACTGTAGTCTGCAAACTGATTGCAGAGCCAGGTAGCGCCGGACCTGACTATCGGCGAAGAGCCGAGCGAATGGGTCGGCCGCAGAATTTCGAAAAAGGTGGCCAGATGACCGAGGCAGTTATTCGTGCACTCAAGATCAAGCGGCTCCTGCGGCTCGCCAGTCAGGTACGCGGCACCGACGTGGTACCGGCCCGGGCCTTGGTGCTGTGCACCGTACCATTCCAGACGACTGGGTCGGCTGGGGCATCGTCGCCGACCTCGTCTTCATTGCACACTGCGCTGTGGCCCCGCAAGGATTGTGTTGCGGCAGCCAGCACATCCAGAGGGATAGCGAACGCAAGCGATATATAACAACATATTCATAGGCTTTAGGACTATAAAGTGCAAGGTGGGTGCAAATTTCACACTTAAGTAAAATGTCGAAAATTTTCTTGTCCACTGATTGCTTTAGAGAAAAATGCTGCTAATCAAAATATTCCAGGTCAAGAATTCATGCGCAGCTGGTTCATTCAAAATGCATTTTTGTGAATCTCGATATCGCCTTTTTTGGGGTTCTCACTTTTCCCTTAATTTTCCTGTGCATTGAGCGCATGATAGAGTTTTGTGGTACTTGTTTTGAAGAGAACGTTTGTAAGATTTCAATAGCTTTTGCACCTTTCTTGGACTGGGCATGGACAGATGGCACGAAGGTCTTGATGATGAAGATAGTGATTAATATCGGTTGCCGAATCAGACTTCGTCTCTCTGCCTTAAGGTGCCTGAAATGCTTCAAAATCAACTTCTTGAGCGGCCCGTCCTCGAGTGTCACGTCGGGATGGTTCATAAAAACTTCTTGGACCCGCCGTAGTCGATTGGAGCAGCAGAACCTGGCCAGTAGGCAGACCCTGGCCCGTGGAGGGATCCACAGCTCAGGGCATCACATTGCCTCTAGCCAAGAGAAGGGCTTTCTCAATTGCAGAGCCATTCCATATCTTGACTTCTTGACTTCTCAATGTAGCCCTCACCTCGGGAGAAACCGATGCATCGTCAACGACTTCCGTGAGCAGGTCGTCTTCGGCGAATACCACATGGAGCAGCGCCCTGAGCACATACATTGATGAGCACGGTATTTTGCTCTATGTGTGTTTCCACAGCGCACATAAGAGCGGAGTTGTTCCTGGCCTTAACCTGTAGTATAGCAACAGAAAGGGAAACAAAATGTTCAGAGCTATTATGCAGTAGTAATGTTCAAAGGGAAACACATTAACATTACTATTGCATGCTCCACTTTCTTGCAGTCAACAAATCTAAATAACACACCGGTAACATTAGAACATAAGCCCTCTCCCAACTGTTTCGTTTTTCACCCTTTATAAACAGTTGAAGGGACTACATGTATAAGATCTCCCTAACAACTCACAACAGCCTTGTTTATAGTTATATCATCATTTTATTTGTGGAAATACAGTCCTGGAATTTCTCGAGCTCTGCATCCGTTCAAACAGAAAGATTCACATGAATCGACATCGAAACTGCAGGGTAAACTCCGGCCAGACTGGCGACTCCACACTGCAGCGCATCTCAGCTTCAATCACTCTTAGATGGAGCAGTTGCATCCAGTAAATGCCTAGTGAAGCAAACACAGATAATACAATAATTTAATACAGATATAAGTCAGTTTCCCACTTCTCTTGCTGCTTTAACTAGCTTTAGCAGCCCACCAGGATATGAATCTTAGATTTAAAAAAGCCTGAAAACGTGTCTATTCGGCTTACTTTACTGATGAACAAAAATCATTACTGTACTCGTATTTTACGTGTACCTTCGATTGATACCCAACGTATTCGCTGAATTCAACCTGCCTCTTGGCATATGCCCCCAACTAAGTAAGGTACGGCAGAAAGTGCACCCTGAGAAATAAGAAAAATAATTTCGATCTAAAAACGGCCTAATCATTAATTTTCTTTAAAAATCGTACTCTGGCTTTAATTAATTAATTAAATCTTTAATTAAATTAAATTATCCAAAATTTAATTTAATTTTAATTCCTCGAGAAGACTTCTAAATATATTGCTAAAGCTTTTTATTAGCACAAAAGCTTAAAACGTGGGTCTAAATACGAGCGTATGCATTCAAGATAGCTACTACCACTGCTGGCACTCACGCGCTGTCACCATTGAAGCACTATATTCGCAGAGCCCAGTTGGCTGCTAAAGCTGGCCAGAGTACGAGTAGCGCACCCATCTTCAAGCTGGTGTTGCGGCTGGATTCCGGTTGGCACTTTGAGACAGGCTTATGTGAGATGCTGTGAGTTGTAGGATATAGAGAGATAGATGCATCATTTACATGTACAAGATCACGATTGTAAATGGTGCTCCAATAAAATATGTCAAATGAGTCAAAGAACGAAATTTACTTACCCTTTCATCTTTTGTCGCTTCATCCAAATTATGCTTAGTGGAAGCAGCGATTGCCGACCAGTCTTCCTTACTCAATTCGGCAGCACATGTGCAAGTAGATCACTTTGGCTAAGCCGCTTCTCTCGTATGACAGTACGCAACATGTTTACAGTGTCTGTTGTGTCACATTCGTGTGCTGTGACATGGAGAACAACAGCATCCTCCAGCTTCTCACCATATACTACTTGGATCGGCACTTCAGTTGAGGTGCCAGTTTTCTCCACTGCTCCGGTTTCCAGGAAGCATGTGCACATAGTGACTACCTCACTACCTCCGGTAAATCACCGGTTAAGATAGATAAAGTTGATCCACCTGTATATATTATTTATATATATATTATGGACACTTCTACAGCTTAGCCTAAGGCGGGTATAGGTCTTGACAGCATGGTCATATAATGCATCGCTACCACTTGGGCTCCAGCCTTGGGCCGCAGCAGCGGTATTGCCAGAAGTTAATCGTCAATTATGCACAGAACTAAGAAATATTCCTGTGGCTTTGTCTTTGGCGGTTCTTACAATGTAACTGATCTTGTTGTCATGGTAGATAGTGTCATATGTAGGCGTCCAGCCTTGGAATGTTCCGTGGTTCTGGATGCCAGACCAGACGACGCCACGTTTGGTAATGATTAACGTTGTGTCATGTCAAAACTTCTCGATTAACTAAAGTTGAGCGGCAAAGTGGTTTTCTCATTGCAACTAAGTTGGTTTAATTTGAATCGTGTCAGATGGCAGCATTTAGTCACGAAACTCCACTCGAATCCGGCGTAGGTGAACCGAACAGCTGCCTGAGCTTTCATTTAAAGCTGTGGGAGCTGCTGTTGCTCTCCATGATCTTCTCTTAAACCTTCCAAATGGACCTCAGGTGGCTCTTTCTTCATCAGGTCACATGAAAGAACATAAAAACAGCAAAAAAGCTGTTGTACAAAGTAACAGTAGCAATCGGGCTGATAAACTTCAGTCACTGTACTAGTTAAATTGATGCTGACACAGTAATATGCAGCTGGATTTACGAGTACACATGCAACGAAGCCTTCATAGGACAAAATAAACAACGAAAAAATGACACTGAGCAAGATTTAAAAGAGCATCGACTACTGGCAGTCATAAAATGGTTAGCAAACGACGCCAAGGAAAGATGGCGAAGGCGACGAAGAAGGGCAGAATAGGCCCCTGTGAAAAAATCGAATTTATTTTGCTGCACTCAATATTTTGATGGTGATTAAAATAAAACAAGAAATACAGAAAGAAAAAATGCACACAAGGGCGGCTCAATCGCCCTGTTTTAACTGTAGATAGAAAACATTTTTAAGCAAATAGCTCCCTCTGTGTTTACGTTTAATTTGTTTTGGAATATGTCTTTAACTTAAAGTCTTTAATGAATACTTTGAAACGCATCCCACGTTGTGTCACAACAAACAGCTATGACAATTGCTAACTAGAATGACAATATACGAGGTATTTCGGAAGCCAACAGTAGTCAAAAAAATTTAAACACGCTTTCAAGCATCGGGCAAACAGCAGTCACTGAATAGTAGCTGCAGAACATGGCGTTTTAGGACGCAATATAAACAGTCACAGTATAATTTATAATATGCACTCTAATTGCGCTCTAACTAGCCTACAGAGTTCATTTTCAACGGGTGTCTTACAGATGCGATTCTCATTATACTTTAGAGACGATCCTCAGTATCATCCAATTGCGGTTTAAGAGCCTACTTTGAAGATGCCAGTCTTCTTCAGGTGACGGCCATCACCCTGAGGTGATGGTTTTTGAGACAACTATCGGAACACCTCCCCCCCCCCTCGGCAACTGCAGGTGACGGCCGACGGCCGCCGCCTCCAGATGGTGGTCTGCTCGGCCACTCTGCACGCCCAGGAGGTGCGGCGAATGGCCGAACGCCTCATGTACTTTCCTGTATGGATCGATTTGAAAGGCCAAGACTCTGTGGCCGACACCATTCATCATTGCGTGTGCCCAGTGGACCCCTTGGCTGACCAGTCCTGGAGGCAGTTGCTGAACAAAAATACCAAATCCAGAATTCAAACTGACGGTGTACATCTCAACGATCGTGTTGGCAGCTCAGACAGTCCGGAGACTCTGTCCGAAGCTGTCAAACTGCTCAAAGGCGAATACGTGATTAGAGCAATTGAGAAGCACAACATGGATCGGTGCTTGATCTTCTGTCGCACTAAGTTAGACTGCGACAACCTGGAGCACCTGTTCATAACAAAGGGTGGCGGACCTCGGGCTAGGAAAGGCGCGCCTTACAGTTGCGTCTGTCTGCACAGCGACCGCAAGCCGCAGGAGCGCAAGGACAATTTAGAACGCTTCAAAAATGCTGATGTGAGATTTCTCATCTGCACCGATGTGGCTGCTAGAGGTATTGATATCTCAGGTGAGTGACTGGCGTCATTTTGCTTATCTGCTTTTGGATCCTGAGCTGAGCACTCTGTCTAATCTCCCCCTGTCTTATTCTGATCTCACCCTGTCTTATTCTGATCTCACCCTGTCTTATTCTGATCTCACCCTGTCTTATTCTGATCTCCCTGTCTTATTCTGATCTCACCCTGTCTTATTCTGATCTCACCCTGTCTTATTCTGATCTCACCCTGTCTTATTCTGATCTCACCCTGTCTTATTCTGATCTCACCCTGTCTTATTTTGATCCCACCCTGTCTTATTTTGATCTCACCCTGTCTATTCTGATCTCACCCTGTCTTATTCTGATCTCACCCTGTCTTATTCTGATCTCCCCTGTCTTATTCTGATCTCACCCTGTCTTATTCTGATCTCACCCTGTCTTATTCTGATCTCACCCTGTCTTATTCTGATCTCACCCTGTCTTATTCTGATCTCACCCTGTCTTATTCTGATCCCACCCTGTCTTATTCTGATCCCACCCTTTTTATTAATGATCTCATGCTGTCTTTTCTGATCTCACTTCACTTTTTCTATTTGGCTGTTTCCTGTCTCCTGTTTTCCTGATCAACCCTCAACACTCACCTTAGTTCCGTCTTCATTCGGTCTCACCCCTCATCCAATCTCACCTCTCATCCGATCTCATCTCTCATCCAATCTCACCTCTCATCCAATCTCACCTCTCATCCAATCTCACCTCTCATCCAATCTCACTCTCACCCAATCTCACCTCTCACCCAATCTCACCTCTCACCCAATCTCACCTCTCACCCAATCTCACCTCTCACCCAATCTCACCTCTCATCCAATCTCATCTCTCATCCAATCTCACCTCTCACCCAATCTCACCTCTCACCCAATCTCACTCTCACCCAATCTCACCTCTCACCCAATCTCACCTCTCACCCAATCTCACCTCTCACCCAATCTCACCTCTCACCCAATCTCACCTCTCATCCAATCTCACCTCTCATCCAATCTCACTCTCATCCAATCTCTCTCACACAATCTCACCTTCACCTAATCTCACTCTCACCCAATCTC
This sequence comes from Macrostomum lignano, assembly GCA_002269645.1. Classification (NCBI taxonomy): domain Eukaryota; kingdom Metazoa; phylum Platyhelminthes; family Macrostomidae; genus Macrostomum; species Macrostomum lignano. The sequence continues at coordinate 116,765 of NIVC01003130.1, forward strand.
ACTCTCACCCAATCTCACTCTCATCCAATCTCACTCACCAATCTCACTCTCATCCAATCTCTCTCACACAATCTCACCTTCACCTAATCTCACTCTCACCCAATCTCATCTCTCACCCAATTTCACCCAGGCCTGCCCTTCGTGATCAACGTGACGCTACCAGACGAGAAGCAGAACTACGTGCACCGTATCGGCCGTGTCGGTCGCGCCGAGCGCATGGGCCTGGCCATCTCGCTTGTTGCCAACGTGAAAGAGAAAGTCTGGTACCATAGCAACTGCCAGACCAAGGGTCGCGGCTGCACCAACACTAACCTAGTTGAAGTGGGCGGCTGCTGTATTTGTACAACGAGCCTCAACTGCTAGCTGATGTCGAAGAGCATCTGGGCGTCACCATCGATCAAATCGACACGGATATGACTGTGCCAGTGAACGAATTCGATGGCAAAGTTGTGTACGGACAGAAGCAGAGAAAAGGCGGCGCTGGCCTGTACCAGGGTCACGTGAGCGTGATGCAGTCCGCTGTGAAGTCGCTTGCGAGTCTGGAGACTCAAGCTCAGGATAGCTATCTGCAGATGCGCTTCGGCCCACCCGTTATGTAGCTGGCCTCTTTGACTCTTTGTTGCATGCCAAATTATCTGTAATAGTTCATATTCGACAATATAAGAATCGCCCTCAAACCCATCCTAAAAAGCCTGAGGATCTCCCTCAACCCATCCTGAGAAGCCTGAGAATCGCCCTCAGCCCATCCTAAGAATCGCCCTCAGCCCAGACTGAGAATCGCCCTCAAGCAACCATCCTGAGAATCGCCCTCAACCCAGCCTGAGAATCGCCTTCAAGCAACCATCCTGAGAATCGCCCTAAGCCCAGCCTGAGAATCGCCTTCAACCCATCCTGAGAATCGCCCTCAACCCATCCTGAGAATCGCCCTCAAACCCATCCTCTGAGAATCGCCCTCAGCCCATCCTGAGAATCGACCTCAAACCCATCCTGAGAATCACCCTCAAACCCATCCTAAGAATCGCCCTCAAACCCATCCTAAGAATCGCCCTCAAACCCATCCTAAGAATCGCCCTTAAACCCATCCTGAGAATCGCTCTCAAACCCATCCTGAGAATCCCCCCAACCCATCCTTGAGAATCACCCCTCAACCCATCCTTGAGAATCGCCTTCAAACCCATCCTGAGAATCGCCCTCAAACCCATCCTGAAAATCTCCCTAAAAGCCAATTAATACTATCATTGTTATTTGAAATATTAATATTTGCAAGTTTGGTGTCTGTCTGGTGATTTGTTGTG
>NIVC01003131.1:0-65012 GCA_002269645.1 Macrostomum lignano
AGCGCCTCGCGGGAGGCCTCCGTCTCACCACCTGCGGGGTTATTGGGTCATTGGGACTGCTATGAGCCCTTCACTGGGTCATTGGGGACTGCTATGAGCCCTTTACTGGGTCATTGGGGACTGCTATGAGCCCTTCACTGGGTCATTGGGGATCATTATAAAAGGCTGCATGGGACTTAGCATATCTCTGCAGGCAGAAGTCATCAGGTTCCGTCATGACCAAGTTAATTAGTTGGACGATCTTTGGACGAAAGTTTTTCTAATCAATAAATTGCTTTCTAAAAAGCACTTTCTAATCATTCTTCCATCTGTCAATCTGTCATTTTATAAACAGCAAATGAAATTTATGGCTGTTGAAGTTTGGGGCTCAGCTGTCAGCGGTGAGAACTGATGCCAATAAATTATTAATAACAGGCCCAACCCATCCTGAAGAGTCCATTGGAAAACTCAGAATGCCCTTAATTTGACTGATTGAGTGATTGATTGAACTGCCTGAGTGACTGGCTTGGAAGCTAAGAGGAACGGAAGAGGAGCCAGTGAGTCCTGGCTGGGCTCAAATTTCTAATTACGATTGAAAAAACTTCTTTTTCAGATGGTTTCGTCTCTTGAACAGAAAATATGAATATCAATAATGAGAGTTATATGGGTAACTTGGAGTCACTGGGTATCTTGAGAGTCACTGGGTATGGGAGTCATTGGGTATCGTGAGAGTCACTGGGTATCTTGAGAGTCACTGGGTATCTTGGGAGTCACTGGGTACCTGGGAGTCACTGGGTATCTGGGAGTCACTGGGTATCTGAGAGTCACTGGTATCGTGAGAGTCACTGGGTAACTTGGGAGTCTCTGGGTATCTTGAGAGTCACTGGGTATCTGGGAGTCACTGGGTATCTTGCGAGACTGGGTATAGGGAGTCACTGGGTATCTTGCGAGACTGGGTATCTGGGAGTCACTGGGTATCTTGCGAGACTGGGTATCTGGGAGTCACTGGATATCTTGCGAGACTGGGTATCTGGGAGTCACTGGGTATCTTGCGAGACTGGGTATCTGGGAGTCACTGGGTATCTTGACAGTCACTGGGTTCTGGGAGTCACTGGGTATCGTGAGAGTCACTGGGTATCTGAGAGTCACTGGGTATCTTGGGAGTCACTGGTACCTGGGAGTCACTGGGTATCTGGGAGTCACTGGGTATCTTGAGAGTCACTGGGTATCGTGAGAGTCACTGGGTAACTTGGGAGTCTCTGGTATCTTGAGAGTCACTGGTATCTGGAGTCACTGGTATCTTGCGAGACTGGGTATAGGGAGTCACTGGGTATCTTGCGAGACTGGGTATCTGGAGTCACTGGGTATCTTGCGAGACTGGTATCTGGGAGTCACTGGATACTTGCGAGACTGGTATCTGGGAGTCACTGGTATCTTGCGAGACTGGGTATCTGGGAGTCACTGGGTATGACAGCTGGGTATCTTGACTGGGTATCTGGGAGTCACTGGGTATCTTGAGAGTCACTGGGTATCTGGGAGTCACTGGGTATCTTGCTTAACTGGATATCGGAATCACTGGATGTCCTAAGTGTCTTTGGGTATTTGAGCTGATAAAACTCATCAAAGAATTATGAAGTCCCAGACTCTGTCCCTCATCGCTCACCTTCTGCTTGAGTCCGAAGTTCTCCCGGCGGTTCTCCTCGTCCTTCTCCTCGTCGTGGGCCACCCGGGACTGCAGGTCGCAGACCTCCTTGCACAGCTTGCCCCGCTCAGTGTCCAGCATCTTCACCTGGCGACGGAGCTCCTGCAGCTCGCGCTTGGCCTCCACCCGGGCCTTCTCGACCTCGCGCAGGTTGCCGCGAAGGTCGGCGACCTCCTTGCCGAGGGCGGCCTTCTGCTCCTCAAGCACGCCGATGCGCTGCTTCTGCTCGGCGATAGACCGGTCGCGCTCGATGCGCTCGGCCTCCATCTCCTTGATCTGGGCGGGGACAGGGGTGCGGACTGGGCTGGTCTGACCGGTTCTCACTGCCTGTCTGACCGGTTCCCACTGCCTGTCTGACCGGTTCTCACTGCCTGTCTGACCGGTTCCCACTGCCTGTCTGACCGGTTCCCACTGCCTGTCTGACCGGTTCTCACTGCCTGTCTGACCGGTTCTCACTGCCTGGCTGACCGGTTCTCACTGCCTGTCTGACCGGTTCTCACTGCCTGTCTGACCGGCTCTCACTGTCTCCTTCACTGGTTCTCACTACCTGTCCCAGCCTTGGCCACCAGACCTCTCACCTTTTTCCTCAGCTCCTCGTTGCTCTTCTCCACGGCTTCCGGGCGCGGCCCTCCTCGGCCAGCTGGCGTTTGAGCTCGAAAATCTCGCGCTTCTGGGCGTCCAGCGCCTCCTCCTGCTCGCGGATCCGGCGATTGGCGTCGATGAGCTCGCGGCGCAGGTTGTCCCTGGCGTCCTCGGCCATGCGCAGCTGCACCTTCAGCTCCGCCACCTCGCGGCAGGCGGCCTCGCGCTGCTGAGTGAGCTCGTTAATCTGCTCATTCAGCTTGCGCACCTCGGCCTCGTGCTCCTCCACTGTCTGCTCGAACTGGTCGCGGAATTTCTTCAGCTCGCCGTTCAAACTGTTGATGGTCTCCTTGTCCTGCTGCTGCTTGGCGGCCGCCTCGCGCCGGGCGCGGTCCAGCTCAGAGGCGACGGTCTGGGGGAGAGAGGGACGAGCGAACGGGGATCGGGTGACGTGGTAGCGGGGAGGAGCTTTCTTAGAATGCCGACCAGCCAATCGGATGCAGGTGGGAGGGTCACGTGACTAATTAATCGATTAATTAAATTGATTAACAGGCAAGACCAGCGGTCCTGCGCAGCAATTCCAAACGCAGTCACATGCCATTAATTTGGGGCTAAATTGGAATCTCGGCTTGGACCAACCGCCCCCCCCCCCAAAGCACAGTGAATTTTACATGACTAAATATAAATAAAGTTAGGGTCACTGTACACTCCTGTGTGAGTGCGTGCCTGTGCTTGTGTGCCTGCTCAGGGAGTCCCCGGTTGTGTGACAATGTCGCCTAAAGTGCCCCAGGCTTCAATAAGAAAACAAGCCATAAGCATAGATAGAGATTCACGCCTAGCAACTAAGAGATCAAGTGACTAAACTCGCACCTGCAGCTCGGCGTGCGTGTTGCCCAGCCGCTCCAGAATGGTGGACTTCTCCTGCTCCACAATGCTCAGCGCCTGCTGCTTGTCATTCTCGGCCAGCATGAGGCTCTCGTCCCGCTCGCGCTGGCAGGCGGCGATCTCAGTGTGCAGCTGCTCGCGTTCGCGCTCGAACGAGCTGACCATCTCCTCGCGCTCCATGTTGTTCTGGTGGATCATCTCCTGGCGCTGGTTCTCGTATTCGGCGCGCTGGTTGTCCTGCGGGACAGATGGGATGGAGAGGGGGATGTTACCGGACTTCCTGACAGCTTTGAGAATAGCCTCTGAGTAGAATAAGTCATGAGATTCTCTCAGAGTCACTGAGCACAGTCACGTGACGCTCTCAGAGTCATCGAGAAGAAAAAAGTCACGTGACGCTCTCAGAGTCATCGAGAAGAGTCACGTGATGCTCTCAGAGTTATCAAGAAGAGTCACGTGACGCTCCCAGAGTCATCGAGAAGAGTCACGTGATGCTCTCAGAGTTATCAAGAAGAGTCACGTGATGCTCTCAGAGTCATCAAGAAGAAAAGAGTCACGTGACGCTCTCAGAGTCAGGGGGCCCGTTCTATAAAGCCATCGTAAGATAAGATCGTTCTTAGCTTCTATCTCCGCAGTATAAAAGTTCCGACGTACGTTCGAACTTCACTACGACAGCTTTATAGTACGACCCCAAAGAGAAGAAGAGAGTCACGTGACGCTCCCAGAGTCATCGAGAAGAAAAGAGTCACGTGACGCTCTCAGAGAGTTACTGAACGGATGATAATGAGTTAAAGCATCACAAGAAATCCAGAAATTTGCTCACCTTCTCCTTGGTCAGCCTCTCCAGATCGTCCTCATGAGACTGCTGCTCCTGAGCCAGGGCGTGCTTCAGGTCGCGCTCCATCTGCTGCATCTTCTGCTGCAGATTCTCGCGCTGTCTGGTGAGCTTGTCGCATTCGACCTCGAACTCCTTGGTGATGCGGCTGATCTCGGCTGCAGCAGTGAGGGTTTGAGATATTCGAGCTGAGAGTTGACAGAACAGATTTATTAAAAAAAGAGATGCAGTCTGTTTGGCAGGCCTCAGCAATGATAAGCTACAGCAAACAGCGACTGAGTGGCTATTGGCCATGCAGCTTACCATTGAGATTCTCCTTCTTGATGATGAGCTCCTGGTTCTCGCCCTCCAGCTGGCCTTTGCGAGTCTCCAGCTGGACGATCAGCTCCTGGGCCTCGTGCAGCGCGTCCTCGAGCTGGTCCTTGTCGGCCCGCAGCCCGGAGGCCAGCTCGCCAAGGCGGCGAATCTCCCGCTCGCAGGCGGTGAGCTGCACAACGAGCTCGCCCTTCTCCTTGGTGAGGTCCTCCTTCTCCTTGGCAACTCGGAGGACGGTGTTGGACGCCCGCTCAGTCTCCCGGCGCGAGGCCAGCAGCTCCTCGGCCAGGGCTCGCTTCTGCCTGCCGATGGCGTTCAGCTGCTCGGCAAGCTCCAGCCGCTCCCGGTTGATTGACTGCAGCTCGTCTTCCAGCTTCTCGCGCGACATCTCGCTGAGCTCGAGTGTCTGATATAGGCCGGCCTTCTCGTTGTCCAGCTCCATCTTCTCCTGCTCACAGCGGAGCAGCTCCTCGCGGATGCCGTACTTCTCCTGCTCGAGGGCCTGCTTCTCCCCTGACAGCTGCGCCTTCTCGTTCTCGTACATCATGAGGATCTTGTTCAGCTCCACCTTGTCGTGCCCAAGGCCCTCGTTCAGCGACTGCATCTTTAGCAGGGCGTCCCGTAGGGCAGCCTCCTCGCTCTTCATCTTGTTGAGCTCGAGCTCCAACTCGGCCTTGGCCAGCTCGCTGCGGGACAGCGCGTCGGAGACTTCGGCCTTTTCCTGGTCCAGCACCTCCTTCTCCAGACAGGCCCGGTTGAGGTTCTCCTTGGTCTGCACCAGGTCGGACTTCAGGTTGCTCAGCTTCTCCTCCAGCTGGTCGATGCAGCGCTGGCACCGCTCGTTCTCCTTCACCTGCCTGTCCAGGTCCTTCTTCTGGTCGGCCTTCTGATCTTCGAGGCAGTCGCGGCAGCGCTGCAGCTCGCTGTTGGCCTGCTGCAGCCGGTCCAGGTCCGCGTGCAGCGACTCGATCTGCTCGTTCAGGGCCGAGCGGACCTGCGGGACAAGCCGGGTTTCGATACATATCGGCTGAACTTTGTCGCTTATCTACTTCTCTCACACTTTTATCTCCTATCTCATCTTTATCTACTCCTCTCACACTTGTCTACTTCTATAGCATCTTTATCTACTTCTCTATCACACTTATCGACTTCTCTCTTATCTTTATCTACTTCTCCCTCACATCTACATACTTATATCTCTCTCCTCTATATACTTCTCTCACACTTATCTACTTCTCTCTCTCATTTATCGACCTTTCTCTCACCTTTATCCACTTCTCTCTCAACCATATCTACTTCTCTACCTAACCCCTATATCCTTCGCATTGACTGCATTCTACCTTCTATTCATAGTCTATCTACTTCTACCTTAAACCGAAATCTCACTCCTATTTACTTTATATTTCTCACTGCTATCTACTTTCGTTCATCTGTATCTCAGCTAGTTTAAGCTTCATCATTCAGTCTTGCCCCATGCCTCCAGAATCCCAGTCTGCCCCTTAAATCTCCTCTCCCTGGCCGCACCTTCTCCAGTTGGCTCCTCTCCTGCTCGCGGGCGGTCAAGGCGGACTTCAGCCGTTCGTAGTCGCGGCCGCTATCGGTCTGCGCCCTCTGCACTGTGTCCAGCTCCTCGCGCAGGCCCAGCACCTGGTGCTCCAGTCGTCGGCGCTCGTTCTCAGACTCGTCCAGCTGTCGGCGTATGTTGTCCCCGGCGTCCTTGGCGCTGGCCAGCTTGCCGCGCAGCTCCTGCACCTGCAGACACATCGGAGCGGCATGGGGGTTGGCAGTGATGCAATGCCGGACTAGGAGACCAGTCGCCAATGGGAAACGGGACACCGTGAGACGCGAGGTGTAAATAAGGATAGGTATAAAATATGGCGGCGCCAATGGGAAAATGGGGCGCCGATGGGGAAATCATGGGGCGCCAATGGGAAAATGGGGCGCCGATGGGGAAATCATGGGGCGCCAATGGGAAAATCATGGGGGCGCCAATGGGAAAATCATGGGGGCGCCAATGGGAAAATCATGGGGGCGCCAATTGGAAAATCATGGGGCGCCAATTGGAAAATCATGGGGGCGCCAATGGGAAATTCATGGGGCGCCAATTGGAAAATCATGAAGGCGCCAATGGGAAAATGGGCGCCGATGGGGAAATCATGGGGCGCCAATGGGAAAATCATGGGGGCGCCAATGGGAAAATCATGGGGGCGCCAATGGGAAATTCATGGGGACGCCAATGGGAAAAATCATGGGGGCGCCAATGGGAAAATCATGGGGGCGCCAATGGGAAATTCATGGGGCGCCAATTGGAAAATCATGAAGGCGCCAATGGGAAAAATCATGGGGCGCCAATGGGAAAATCATGGGGGCGCCAATTGGAAAATCATGGGGCGCCAATTGGAAAATCATGAAGGCGCCAATGGGAAAATCATGGGGCGCCAATGGGAAAATCATGGGGGCGCCAATTGGAAAATCATGGAGGCGCCAAAGGAGCACCGGTGCACAGCGGCCTTCATCAACTCAGCGTGAAAGTCCCCAGGCGCCTACCTGCAAGGCCCTCTTGTTCAGCGCGGCCTGTACGGCGCTGTAGGTGGAGTCAGCGAACGCAGGAGACCGCGAGCGCTGCCGACCGGCCGGCGAGCGACCGCCGCGACCGACCGGCGACACGGAGCGACCCCGACCGGCGTCCGAGAAGTCGCGGTACCCGTCGGCGTCGCTGATGACGGCCTGGGCAATGTCGCGCAGGCTCTGGTGCATGGCCTCGGTCTCCTCGATTAGCGCGCGTGTGGCCGCGTCGTCAGCACCCTGGGAGTTTGAGTCCGAGAGGAATAAATTAGATATTGATCTCATTGATCTCAAATAATCTCACCTCATAGATTAGACTTACACGTAAATCCCAAATAATCTCACCCATTAGATTTGATATTGATCTCAAATAATCTCACCCATGAGATTTGCTATTGATCTCAAATAATCTCACCCATGAGATTTGATATTGATGTCAAATAATCTCACCCATTAGATTTGATATTGATATCAAATAATCTCACCTATGAGATTTGATATTGATCTCAAATAATCCCACCCATGAGATTTGATATTGATATCAAATGATCCCACCAATGAGATTTGATATTAATCTAAAATAATCTCACCCATTAGATTAGATATCGATGCTAAAATAAACTAACCGCATAAACAATCTCCTACACTGACAAATCTCAAGCATCCGCATACTCAGACTCAGGAGATCGCAGCAGACCTCAAGCCTGAGAGAAACTCACCGGTGGCTCGGCAGATTGCGAGCGACTTGCGCTGCCGCCGCCGCCGCCGCCGCCGCTGCTGCGCAGCCGCTGCAGGTGGGACAGGGTTCGATCCTTCTCGGCCAACTGGAATTTCAGCTTCTCGTTCTGCACCGACAGCTCGTTGACCCGGCCGCTCAGGTCGGCCTGATGCGCCTCGAACTTGGCCTGCAGGTCCTGCAGCTCCCGGGTTCGTTCGCGGAGCGCCGATTCCAGATTGGCGCGCCCGGAGCGCTCCTGATCCAGCGCCACGGCGCCCTGCGTCTCGGCCGATTTCAGGTTGGCATTGAGATTCTGGCAGGCCGCGTGGACGCCGCGGGACTGGCGGGTCATCTCGTTCTTGAAGTTGTTCAAGTCGCGCTCGTTGGCGGTCTTCAGCTCGTTGAACTGGCGCCGGAAGCTCACCAGGTTGCGCCACAGCGACAGCAGGCGGTTGTGCTCGGACGAGAAGTACTCGGAGAAGCTGGCCTCCTCATCGCGCCATTCGGACTCGCGGCGCTCGAGGTCGGACCGGGTGCGCTGGAAGTCCTCGCTGAGCCGCTTCATGTCCTCCGTGAGCGACTGGTTCACCTGGGTGGCCTGGTCCAGCTGCTCCCGCAGCATCGCGTTCACGTGGGCCAGGGAGGCCGATCTGGGCGGGGCGTTCGGGTCGGTGGTAGACAAGGACTCGAATGCTAAGGACGTTGCTAAGCATCCTATAAACTTTTATGAACTGAACTCGGGTTTATTCACATATCTCAGCCTTGATTCACATATCTCAATCTTGATTCACATATCTCAGCCTTGATTCACATATCTCAATATTGATTCACATATCTCAGCCTTGATTCACATACTTCAGCCTTGATTCACATATCTCAATCATGATTCGCATATCTCAGCCTTGATTCACATATCTCAGCCTTGATTCACATATCTCAATCTTGATTCACATATCTCAGCCTTGATTCACATATCTCAGCCTTGATTCACATATCTCAGCCTTGATTCACATATCTCAGCCTTGATTCACATATTTCAGCCTTGATTCACATATCTCAGCCTTGATTGACGTCTCTCAGCCTTTATTCACAAATCTCAGTCTTGATTAACATGTTTCAGTCTTGATTCACATATCTCATAATTGATTTATGTCTCTCGGCCTCGATTCACAAATCTCACTCTTGATTCACGCCTCGCAGCCTTGATTCGCATATCTCGGCTTTGATTCACGTCTGGCAGCCTTCATTCACGCCTCATACTCTTGATTCACGCCTGTCAGTACGTGACTTAACCTATTACTCCCGTTCTCATACTATTACTACCCTATATTCGTTCACAAGTCCAAACGTTGATTGACATTCACACCCATATTCTTCTTCTTTCGATTTTTCCCACTTGATTCCCATTCCGTTTAAATGCCCATTTCTCAGCCATGATTCACAACCACTTTGTTCGTGTACAAAATCTGTCACTACCGATTCACAATCAAATATTCTACGTTCACAAGTGCGCTCATGGGTGGCTTGAGCACAGAGCGAAACAAGCACAAGAAGGCAAAACACCGCCCTACTCAGCAGGGTTGAAGCCTCATACAAGAGAGCGGGGCAGGCAGGCAGTGGAGGGTAAAGATGCGCTGCACTACTCTCACAAACTCTCTCATAAACATTTCTGATGTTTTTACAACTGCGCCTTGCCTCTCTGCCTCCCCAGCCTTACAAAACATTCTTGATGAAAAAAATTGAGCGGGCAAACTCCCCACCTCATGCTGCCTCACTGCATTCCATCTTGTTTTATGAGCACGGGACAGGGCAGTGGGTAGTAGGGAGAGCGCCGGGTGTACAAATGGAAACAATTGATAATACACATTGCTAACTGAAACTTTTTATGGCGACTCATCGGTGGTACGGGGAGCGAGTGAGTGGGATAAACTAGGGGATGATAGAGGGCGAGTTGGTTGCCGCGTTGGGTGGGACATGGCTGAGTAATAAGATCGGTTATGGGCAGGAATGGCATATCAAGTGGTGCTAAAAAGAGACAAACAGAAGTTTAGAGTGCCGAAATAAAAAGGAAGATGGAATGCAAAAAAGATGGGGGTGGGGGGACGGAGCAGATGATGGATAGAGCGGAAGAGATGGGGAGTAGAACGGAAAAGATAATGGTAGGGCGGAAGTGATGAGGGTAGGGGCGAAAGTGATGAGGGTAGGAGCGGAAGAGATGAGGGTAGGGGCGGAAGAGATGAAGTAGCGGCGGAAGAGATAAGGGAGGGGCGGAAGTGACGAGGGTGGGGCGGAAGTGATGAGGGTGGGGGCGGAAGTGATGAGGGTGGGGCAGAAGTGATGAGGGTGGGGGCGGAAGTGACGAGGGTGGGGCAGAAGTGATGAGGGTGGGGCGGAAGTGATGAGGGTGGGGGCGGAAGTGATGAGGATGGGGCAGAAGTGACGAGGGTGGGGCAGAAGTGATGAGGGTGGGGCGGAAAAGGCGAGAAAGAGAGCGGAAGAGATGAGGGTGGCGGCGAAAGAGATGAGGAATAGAGCGGAAGAGATGAGGGTGGGGCGGATGAGAGGAGGGTGGGGGCAAAAGAGAGGAGGGTAGATGCGGAAGAGAGGAGGGTGGGGGCGGAAGAGAGGAGGGTGGGGCGGAAGAGAGGAGGGTAGAGGCGGAAGAGAGGAGGGTGGGGGCGGAAGAGATGAGGGTGGGGCAGAGCAGATGACGGATAGAGCGGAAGAGATAAGGAATGGCGGTGCGTGGATGCCAGAGTTCAGTGCAGAGACACTCAGTGAAGGGCAACGAGAAGCAAGCTTATAAAAGCTGGTGGAAAAGGGCGAGGATTTGCTCCGAAGAGCAGACATCGTGCTCAAAGCTGCTCCCAAAATTTCTCCCTAGGCGGCACTTGAATCCCCCCTGGAGGACAGCAGCAACTGGCTGCAGACTAGAATAACAATGAGAAGAAACACGCAGTACCGGCACAGTCCCAGGAATTGGGGAAATTAATAATTCTTCAGCAGAATGCCGGTGTCAACCACCCGCAATTTCCTCATCAGGGATGCTGACTGCGTGTTGCATCGCTTGCTGAGACAATATTGGACTTTGTGGGGCAGGGGAAAAACTCCCTAAGTAAAAAGCACCGCTGCTTGCCCACCTCTGCTGCTCCTCCTCAAGGCGGATGAGGGCCGACTCCAGATCGCTTGAATGGTCTTCATCGCCTCCAGAGCGCAGGCGAGTCTCAGAGTCCAGCTTGAACTGGTAGCTGTCGTTCTGCAACAGCGGGAGCGCAAATGGGGAAAAAACTGATCAATGCTTGTGCAGCATTGGAATAACTGACCGCAGCCCGCCAAGTAAAATTTGGATGCCATGGCACCGAATAAAAAACCGCTAGAGAGAGTCCGCGTTTGTTAAATTAAAATAGCTGCGATTGCAGGTTAAATAAGCTGGCTGTGCATGCAGTTTCTCTGTGCTGCGCGAGACAGGGACAAAAATCACGGCCTAACCCAGTCCCCCACAATACCCCTGCCCCAGTCCCTCACTTTACCCCTGCCCCAGTCCCCCACTATACCCCTGCCCCAGTCCCTCACTATACCCCTGCCCCAGTCCCCCACAATACCCCTGCCCCAGTCCCCCACTTTACCCCTGCCCCAGTCCCCACTATACCCCTGCCCCAGTCCCTCACTATACCCCTGCCCCAGTCCCCACAATACCCCTGCCCCAGTCCCCACTATACCCCTGCCCCAGTCCCCACAATACCCCTGCCCCAGTCCCTCACAATACCCCTGCCCCAGTCCCTCACAATACCCCTGCCCCAGTCCCCACAATACCCCTGCTCCAGTCCCTCACTATACCCCTGCCCCAGTCCCTCACTATACCCCTGCCCCAGTCCCTCACAATACCCCTGCCCCAGTCCCTCACTATACCCCTGACCCAGTTCCTCACTATACCCCTGCCCCAGTCCCTCACTATACCCCTGACCCAGTCCCTCACTATACCCCTGACCAGTCCCTCACTATACCCCTGACCAGTCCCTCACTATACCCCTGCCCCAGTCCCCCACAATACCCCTGCCCCAGTCCCTCACTATACCCCTGACCCAGTCCCTCACTATACCCCTGACCCAGTCCCTCACTATACCCCTGACCAGTCCCTCACTATACCCCTGCCCCAGTCCCCCACAATACCCCTGCCCCAGTCCCTCACTATACCCCTGCCCCAGTCCCTCACTATACCCCTGCCCCAGTCCCTCACTATACCCCTGACCCAGTCCCTCACAATACCCCTGCCCAAGTCCCTGACAATACCCCTGCCCCAGTCCCTCACAATACCCCTGCCCCAGTCCCTCACAATACCCCTGCCCCAGTCCCTCACAATACCCCTGCCCCAGTCCCTCACAATACCCCTGACCCAGTCCCTCACTATACCCCTGACCCAGTCCCTCACAATACCCCTGCCCCAGTCCCTCACTATACCCCTGACCCAGTCCCTCACTATACCCCTGCCCAGTCCCTCACTATACCCCTGACCCAGTCCCTCACTATACCCCTGCCCCAGTCCCTCACTATACCCCTGCCCCAGTCCCTCACAATACCCCTGCCCCAGTCCCTCACTATACCCCTGACCCAGTTCCTCACTATACCCCTGCCCCAGTCCCTCACTATACCCCTGACCCAGTTCCTCACTATACCCCTGCCCCAGTCCCTCACTATACCCCTGACCAGTCCCTCACTATACCCCTGACCAGTCCCTCACTATACCCCTGCCCCAGTCCCCCACAATACCCCTGCCCCAGTCCCTCACTATACCCCTGACCCAGTCCCTCACTATACCCCTGACCCAGTCCCTCACTATACCCCTGACCAGTCCCTCACTATACCCTGCCCCAGTCCCCACAATACCCCTGCCCCAGTCCCTCACTATACCCCTGCCCCAGTCCCTCACTATACCCCTGCCCCAGTCCCTCACTATACCCCTGCCCCAGTCCCTCACTATACCCCTGCCCCAGTCCCTCACTAGACACAGCCATACCCCTAAATGTACAAGTGCCACGCCACGGAGACAAGTTTTAAAATTTCAATCTATAATAAGAATATTTCTAAAAGCTGCTACTTAGCAGAAAACAGTTAAATCAATAAGATGTTATAAAAACATACAGATTATGAAATTAGACCGGTGCAGAATTATTGGTAGACAGCAGCAAACACGGTGCAGAACGTAAATCCGCAACTCCGAGAGGATTATAATCGGGTTTGGATAAAACGGACAGCCAAGGTGCTGTTGCTATGGCTACGAAATCAACGTTTGTGCTTTTGTTTTAAACGCAAAAATCAAGCCGTCAGCTTGGACTCACGCGTTTGCGGTCAGCTTCCTGCTCCATCACCTGAACTTTTGCCTCCATCTCGCTGCACTTTTTCTTGTATTGCAGCACCTTCGCGTAGGTTTGAAATCATTTTGGGTGATCATTCACCATGGTGACAAGTTAGGCACGGCAACACAAAACAGAATTCGCGCATTATTCGCGTGGATAATGTTAAATCAGCGGTAGAATGTACTTTTAAACTCCTCATAAGCAAACCCGGCATGCGGCTAAGGCAGCGAATAAACACGGATTAGATTGATTAAAAGTAGTGCAATCTAGCATGGGACTCTCCCTGCGGCATGCCAAACAGATCAAATCTGCTTCAAGACTTTGATCACCGATTGCTTGAAACTCCGCAGCTGAGTCTTCAGCCGCTGGTTCTCAAGGTCACTCTCGGACACCTTCTTCTTGTAGGCCAGTACCTAAGTTTTATAGGTCATTGTTGAAAAAGCAAATACACATTCTAATTCTGCACAATACGATGGCTGAGAATGTGTCCTAAATTTAGTGCCAAATCTTAAACAGATCTTCATCGGGTTTGTGATAGTGGAGCTTAGCTAAAAATGAGTAAATGATGGCAAAAAAGTCATTCAATTGGTTTTAACTAGTAAACTGCATGTAGTTACAAGTAACCAATTCATAACATATTTAATGCATTTTGTGCTAAGAAATGACAGGAAACCGCAAAGGATCCTGGAGGTGATTAGTAAATTAGCAATAATAGGAAGGAGATGCACGGAGGTGGCGCTAAAGGGCGAGCGTGCCGGCAAGCACTGAAATTTAACTGCTGCGAAGGCAATAGCGGGGCAATTGATGGGATTGAGGGGATAAAGGAGAACAAAGGGGATGAAGGGAAGAAGAGGGGATGTAGAGGATATAGGGGATGGGGGATAGAGGGGATAGAGGGGACTGAGGATGGAGAAAATAGAGGGATAGAAGGCATGGAGGGCATGGAGGGCATGGAGGGGATAGAGGGCATGGAGGGGATGAAGGGGGCAGAGGAGATAGAGGGCATGGAGGGGATGGAGGGGACAGAGGGGATGGAGGGGATGGAGGGGATAGAGGGCATGGAGGGGATAGAGGGCATGGAGGGCATGGAGGGGACAGAGGGGATGGAGGGGATGGAGGGGATAGAGGGCATGGAGGGTATGGAAAAGGGGATAGAGGAGGGGATAGGGGGTATATAGGAGGGGATGGAGGGATGGAAGGGACAGAGGGGATGAAGGGAACAGAGGGGATGGAGGGGATAGAGGAGGGATGAAGGGATAGACGGAATAGAGGTAACAAATCAGATGCAGGGAGCACAGGTGATATAAGGGAATACATGGGTAACTGAGTCAGCAGTTTCTAGGCAAAGCATTGGTCCAGTGGCGGCACAGGTAAGCCATAGGCATAGGCATAGAAATACGCCAATCAGACAGACAGGCGGCACTCACCTTGGCCTGCAGTTTCTGCACCAGCTGGGCCTGCCGCTGCTGGCCCTCCTGGTACGTGGCCAGCTTGCGCTTGTAGCTCTGCTGCTCATCGTCCAGGCGCTTGCGGAGGTCCATGTTCATCTGCATGAGGCCCCTGGAGCCGGGATCGTCACCGGGGTCCTCGTGCTGCTGGAAAACGGGGGTGGCGAGGTGGCTGGAGTTAGCGGACTCCCGGCAGTAGTCCTCGGGGTCGGAGTTGTCGTAGCCGCTGTCCGGGCAGGAGGCGGTGCCGATCGATGCGCCAAGAGCGGCGCTGGCGGCTGTGAGGTTCCGGACTGGAATCCGGGGCGCAGCCTGGCTGCTGCAGTTCTGGCAGCCAAGCAGAGCAGCCTGGCAGCTTTTGTCCTCGCAGGACGGCTGCTTTTGCTGCTGCTTCTGCTTGCTGGTCAAGCACACCTGGGAAACTGCCTTCTTCATCAACATCGACGTTTCTAATGTCGATGAATGAGCCGACTTGACAGCTGCTTCCATAGCAACAGAGCTAGCAGTTGACGCTAGCAGGCAGTTGTGAGAAGCGACTCGATTCGAGGAATTGGAGCGGCGCTGCTTGCTGGCCGGGTGCGGCAATTTGTCTGCCGCCTTCTTCACCGGCAGATTTCTAGGCCGAGCAAACATCTCAAAGTTTCCCCTGGCTGGCAGGCGGTTCTGCTTTCTCACTAATTCTTCACTCAGCTCGAGTGGTCAAGCTCCATTCGGTTTTGAGAAGTTTTTTAAACCCCAATTTAAGAGGCAGGAAGCGGGAGGGAACGCGCAGGACTTCCAGTTCGGTGAGAATTCAGAATGGAAAGCTTTTTGCTAATTAGTTAATGCAGTGATCGAGTCGGTGAGGGGAGACCCGAGGCACAGGAAGCTGGTGAAATATATATATATGCGGATGTCTGACTGCGGCAATGAAATTCTTATTCTAAGAAACAGGGCGCGCACAGCACTTACGCGGTAGTCCACGTAGTCAAAACCGTCGTCTGTCATTGCTTAGCAACCGCTTAGCAACGCGTTGCTTAGGGATTAAAATGGATCAGATTAACTAAAATCGGACGGTGCTACTGAGTTTGGGCAGTGGGAGCGGACCGACCACCTGAGAGGCGAACTGGAGGCTGACAGAAGAAACAGAAGTTTGCAGATGATGAAGCAGAAGAAAGACAGAGAGACTGTGGGCGTCTAATATAATAGGGAGGCTGGGGTGGCGGGGGGGCAGCCTTAGGCTCTGTGCTGCAGAGTATTCGGGCAGTTTGGCAGACAACAGAGCCAAATGGAGGTTAGAGAGCGCGATGGAGATGCGGGAGAGAGAGAGAGAGACAGACAGAGAGCAAATAGGACCAAGGCACTCGAGCACACGCAAACAGGAGAGGCTTGGCAGGGCCGCAGCCGAGGACGAAGGCAGATACGGTAGGCAGACGGGCGAGAGAGAGAGAGAGAGAGCGCTTAAAGAGTTCTTCAGTTTTCTTGGCAGCCAAATGACCAGAGAAAACTGCAGGGCGAGCCAGCCCCGGTAGCACCGACTCAAAGAGCAAAGACCCTTGCACACACACACACACACGCTAAGCAGCCGGTAATAAACGCATCCATCAGGCGATTAGACCCTCTCACCCTCTCTCATCGACCTCTTGTCCGCCGTTTCAACCCCACCCCACCCCTACCCAACCTCGCAAGCAGAAGCAAACTCAGTCGGGTTTTCAACACTTCGCCGCCGTTCGGTGCTTCGAATCCCCCCCCCCCTGCACCCCACTTTATAGCATAGCCTAGCCTACACCGTCGCCATGACAACAATGCGCTTACGGAGCTGTGAAACAGGTATAGACACACACAGAGCAAGCATCGACACTTGCTCCAAGACGGTCCGAAGCAGCAGCAAGGTGGAGAGGGAGACCATAAAGCTCTAAATTAGGTCTCGCATTGCGCTGGCTTGTTCTGTATGAATTTTCTCGCTACAAGCTGTAAGCTGCATACGCGTATCGCACTCTGTTATCAACCTGCTACCCCACTGTTCCAAGCCTCACCTTGGCGGCAATTGCAGCGCCAATTTCGCCTCATTAGGTGCCGCAAGCCAAATGAACCGCATAAAAAAATCGGATGAAAAGTTTCGCAAATTTTTATGCCTCCTTGCAATTTTTTTCAGTGCTTAGCAAACTGATGAAGCACCAAATGAGCTTCATAGAGTAGGAAAAGACTGGCCCAGCTTCCAGCTGCCTAAATTTAAGCACGCGATAGCGGCATAGATGCAGTAGGCAGCTCTGAGTTGACACGGGCAAACAGTTATTCAATATGCGAGATCGAGCGGCGGCTGCTGCCGTACCCTCACCTGCTTCCCCCTGCGGCTGGCTGCTCTGGATGGCGAGGAGTGGAGGGGAGGCCGAGAAAACACGGTAACCATGGCAACAGCATGTTGACAGAGCAGCGGCACAGCTGGCATCATCGGTGGCGCCTCCACTGGCGAGCAACAAGTTGATATTAGAAGAAAAAGATAAAAAAGTTTTTATTGGAATTGTTGACTCGAGAGAGGCTGCGGCTCTCGGCCCCGAACCCTAATTGGCGAGAACAGTGAAATTCGATAGGCAAAGCTGTGCTCGAAGCTTCTATGGAATTTCTGCTTGCCTGTCTGGCACGGTGGGAACCGCATACAAAACTCTGAAGAGCTTTGAGTCTTTTGGTGTCTGCTCAAATAATTAATCGTCATTTTCTTAAAGAATTATTTTCGCCTGGAGATTCTGCATCGATGACTTACGGAGAGGCGAGTTCAATTAAGGACATCCAACAAGCCGCTTGTTGAGGAAACATAAGTGAATTTTTCTATCAAGAAAGCTCTGCCATCCGGTGAATAATGAAAAGTTTTAAAATGACCAGAAAATGACCTGGCGTGTGAAAAATTAACAAAATATCTTCCAACATGTAAATTTTAACAAAACAAATTAAATCAAACGAGACCTTGGTGAAATCGAAATAGAAAACAATATTAAAATTGATTTCCGTGTGATAAACTAAAAAAATGCTTCGGCACTACTTACCCAGAGTAGTGTTCAATAATAGGCTAATATAAATTCTTCAGAGCTGCTCAAAAGCACCTAAACAAAGGTGATTCGATAGACAATAAGAATTTTATATACAGAATTGCTGCAAAATATGAATGTAACAGAAATGAACACCTGCCAGTTGATCGCAGCCTCCTGCAGCTGCATCTCTTGTTGGCGCTAAATATTGCCAAGCAAGGCACCGCTAATTCAATGCAAATATTATGCCTGCATAGTACTTGACCCGACTTGGAAACTGCTCGCTGAGGCGCATTGCTTCACTTTCCTTGCTTGCAAGAGAAAATTTCCTGATTGACTTCATTGCACAAAGCCTTTCTTGACACACTACAGTGATTTCTTAACGCAGTTAGAGCGCAAAAAAGCGGTTACCATGGCAACCAAGTGGAGGTTTTCTATACCAAGGAAGCATTTCAAAGTCTGGGCAGAAAGTAGGGAAAATCTCGGAAATTTCGAAAGCTGGATTTGGTAATAAAATTCACCCTTGAAGCTGATATTTGGTGAGATATAAATTTAGGAGGGTGAAATTGGGAATGCTGATTTAGGGACCTTCGAGAGAGGTGCGATGAGAATTTCATGAGGATTAGGGGTGATAAAATTAGGGATAATGAGGATTAGGGACGATGAGGATTAGGGACGATGAGGATTAGGGACGATGAGGATTAGGGATGATGGGGATTAGGGATGATGAGGATTAGGGATGATGGGGATTAGGGATGATGAGGATTAGGGATGATGAGGATTAGGGATGATGAGGATTAAGGAGGATGAGGATTAGGGAGAATGAGGATTAGGGACGATGAGGATTAGGGGCGATGAGGATTAGGGAGGATGGGGATTAGGGACGATGAGGATTAGGGATGATGGGGATTAGGGATGATGAGGATTAGGGAGGATGAGGATTAGGGACGATGAGGAATAGGGATGATGGGGATTAGGGATGATGAGGATTAGGGATGATGAGGATTAAGGAGGATGAGGATTAGGGAGGATGAGGATTAGGGACGATGAGGATTAGGGAGGATGGGGATTAGGGACGATGAGGATTAGGGATGATGGGGATTAGGGATGATGAGGATTAGGGAGGATGAGGATTAGGGACGATGAGGATTAGGGGTGATAAAATTTGGGATAATGAGGATTAGGGATGATGAGGATTAGGGAAGATGAGGATTCGGGATGATGAGGATTAGGGACGATGAGGATTAGGGACGATGATGATTAGGGATGATGAGGATTAGGGATGATGAGGATTAGGGATGATGAGGATTAGGGATGATGAGGATTAGGGACGATGATGATTAGGGATGATGAGGATTAGGGATGATGAGGATAAGGGATGATGAGGATTAGGGATGATGAGGATTAGGGAGGATGAGTATTACGGATGATGAGGATTAGGGATGATGGGGATTAGTGGCAATGTGTATTAGTGGCGATGAGGATTAGGGACGATGATGATTAAGGGCGAAGTCTTACAGTCGAAAAGCCAAATGAAAGGTGGACATGTTCTTCTCCCAAAATATAATTGGGATAAACTGAAATTGATCGAGCCGCCCAGTAACTCACACTGTCCGAGTCGATCAAAACATCCCCATTGTTATCCTCCAGATCCGGCGGGATCTCGGTCGGGCTGTCCATTCCAGACGATGGCTTCAGTGGGAGTCCCTTCCGCTTATGACTATTGAGCTGGGTTGCAAAATGAAATTCCTTAGCGATACTCAGCCCAGGTAACGGGGAGTCGGGCGTTAAATACCCCAGCTGTCACGCGGCTGAAATATCCGCCCCAGGGCTAATCCGCGTATCCGCGCGGAGTTGGGAGGCCGGCTTAGCAACTCCCCATCCCCTTGCACCGGCTTCTCTCCCAGTCCTGCACCCTGCTGGGCCAATTCTCCCCTACTTCTAAAAGAGCTAGCGGATGACTGGGCGATTTCAAATCCGCCACCACAGGGAGGCCAGCTTCCCTCTCTCCACAGCTCTTACAAGCCTCTTCAAGCCTCCGTACTGTCCTGCCCAGTTCTGTGCAACTTTCTTGCTCCCCTGTCCCCATTGGCTGTTCCGCCCTGGCAACCAGAACAGAAGGAGGTGGGCGGGGATCGCGGAAGAGGAAAGCGGGGAGCAAGGCTGAGACAAGCAGATGAGGGGAGGATTTTCACTTCGAAGCGGGAGTTCCCAACAAGGGAAATCGTGAAGCCTAAGCGCCCCCACCCCACCCTAGTGGGGAGGGCAGCGGGGGTGGGGGCGTTTCCCAGCCTCCGTCTCATCCGCCAAAATGGGGAAAAAATTCCAACAGGAACATTCACTGGCCCGACTAGCTAGGAAGGGAGTCAAAGGAAGAGACGTGTTTAGTCAGGCAGCACAAGTCTGAGTAGTCAGCTGTGAATAATGCGAGAGGCAAGGCCTCCCTCTTTGCTAAAGCATCGCCTGAGAGGATTTTGAAAGACAAGAAATAAAGAATTTGACAAAGGCGGCGGCGGCGGCGGCCGTGGCGCCAATTCTCAAGCAAAAAACCTGAGCATAGCCTGAGCAGACTTAAGCTGACATATTAGGGCACAACACTGGAGGAGGCATACGGAGAGAAAAGTAAAGAGAACAGACAGTTCCCCAGCTGCACTGCACCAACAATGCCTCACAAAAATGACTTGCGCCGCCCATGAACCGCTCAAAGCAAACAGAAAGCAGCTGAGAATTTCACTTTTGCAAGGTTGAAACACCTGAAAGACACAGAATTTCTCGTTTTCAGGCACAGTGCACTGTAATTGGACTGGCAACTAAAAATCATCTAAGCTTAAGCTAACTCAACTAACTGCAACCTGCATTGGTCACTCTTCTCCCAACTCCACCACCTTAACCCTGAGTCGTCGGCCAACATAAAAGCAGAGAATATATGAGAACCTGACCCTGTGTGAACAGCTGGCACTCCAGATTCTGGATCCAGATCACCTTGACCCAGTGTAAACAGCTGGCACTCCAGATTCTGGATCCAGATCACGACCCAGTGTGAACAGCTGGCACTCCAGATTCTGGATCCAGATCACCTTGACCCAGTGTGAACAGCTGGCACTCCAGATTCTGGATCCAGATAACCTGACCCAGTGTGAACAGCTGGCACTGCAGATTCTGGATCCAGATAACCTTGACCCACTGTGAACAGCTGGCACTCCAGATTCTGGATCCAGATAACCTTGACCCAGTGTGAACAGCTGGCACTTCAGATTCTGGATCCAGATCACCTTGACCCAGTGTGAACAGCTGGCACTCCAGATTCTGGATCCAGATCACCTTGACCCAGTGTGAACAGCTGGCACTCCAGATTCTGGATCATACATGCGCAACCTCCAAAATTCGGTCGGCCATGCGACTTAGTTTTAACAAAAATGCGACGTAGTTTTTGGCCAAAAATGCGACTTAAATGTAAAAAACCCTAAAGCAAAATTAACGCAACTTTGGGTAAACGGTAGGAGTAACTATGACTGTATTATTAGGTCAAAATGCCTCGTCAGCTACTTAGTACTACTACTTGGTTATTTTTTCGGGTGGGCATTTTTGCGACTTCCTTGGTTGGCCGCAAAATCGGTCGGCCGGACCGGCCGACTCGGCCGACTGTTGCGCATGTATGTTCTGGATCCAGATCACCTTGACCCAGTGTGAACAGCTGGCACTCCAGATTCTGGATCCAGATCACCTTGACCCAGTGTGAACAGCTGGCACTCCAGATTCTGGATCCAGATCACCTTGACCCAGTGTGAACAGCTGGCACTCCAGATTCTGGATCCAGATCACCTTGACCCAGTGTGAACAGCTGGCACTCCAGATTCTGGATCCAGATCACCTTGACCCAGTGTGAACAGCTGGCACTCCAGATTCTGGATCCAGATCACCTTGACCCAGTGTGAACAGCTGGCACTCCAGATTCTGGATCCAGATCACCTTGACCCAGTGTGAACAGCTGGCACTCCAGATTCTGGATCCAGATCAGGCCGGAATTCTACTAGAAGAAAGACAAGCCTAGTGCTCAGAGTTGCGCTGGCAGCGCAGAAAATATTTGCTTGCGTCACAATCTAGCAAGCAGGCGGCTGGTCTGCAGCACGGCTAAATTATTAACCAGGCGAAAAACTGCAACAGTGCGTCAGCAGTCCCAGCCTGCACAGCCTTCGCCCGTTGTCCCACTGCCAAAGGCACGCAAACTTCAGTCAGTCGCTCCGCCCCAGTGCCACTGACTTGTTGAAGCGCCAACCAAAACTGCATGCGGGGCGTTGTTTATGATGATGTAAAATATTTTTTGTGGCAGGAAAATGGCAGCCTGCAGCTGGGAGCCCAGAAATTCTCAGACCAATTTCCGTGTTGAAGTTAGCAACTGTTTTTGGAACAAGTCCACGCGAACAGGCGCCTTTGCTCAGCAGATCTCTATGGAGACGGGGCGGAAACAGGGGAGAGTTGCTTGGGAGAGGAGACGTGAACAGGTGAAACTAACTTCGGATTGGCATCTAGAGACAGGTTGGCATTAGAAGTAGATGGGGGGAATCAGGGATAGAAGTAGATTAGGGGGAGAAATGAGGGGTAGAAGTAGATTAGGGGGAGAAATGGCAGATAGAAGTAGATTATGGGGAGAAATGAGGGATAGAGGTAGATGGGAGAAATGAGGGATAGAAGTAGATGGGAGAAATGAGGGATAGAAGTAGATGGGAGAAATGAGGGATAGAAGTAGATGGGAGAAATGAGGGATAGAAGTAGATGGGAGAATCAGGGATAGAAGTAGATGGGAGAAATGAGGGATAGAAGTAGATGGGAGAAATGAGGGATAGAAGTAGATGGGAGAATCAGGGATAGAAGTAGATGGGAGAAATGAGGGATAGAAGTAGATGGATAGAAACATACTACTTGAAGTAGCTGCAAAGGCGCCAAGAGATGTGCAACAAGGTAATAACAGGCAATAAAATAATTTATGCGGACAAGCAGGTAGTCAGAAAAATCAATCAGAGATCCCAGCCGCCCTCTCACAGCACTGCAGCCAATTAGCAATTTGAAATTTCTGCAGCTCTATAAAAGCTCAAGCGACAATAAAATCCGGTAAGCCCAAATTATGAGCAGTTTTATGTCGGCTGCAGAGTGCGCTGGGCGTTGCAGAAGCAGCTGGGAGACGGTTCCCGGGAAACTCCCCACTCATCCCTAAAACCCCACGGAGTAAAAGAGGGCGTGGACTGCAGGAGCAGGGGACCGGGCGAGCGCTCAGACTCAGCCATTACGAGTATTGCCAAACTCCATCAGGCCCAAGTGCATTTTAGGCTTTTGTGAATTTTCCAAAGCATTATTCTCTTTTTTCTCACTTCTCCAGCAGCCAAGACCTGCCGGACCAGGTGCTCCGCTTCTCAAACTGCCTTGCGCTGCCTGCATTTAGACAGCAAAAAAAGCAAACAGCGTGGAGGCGAAGAAGGGCGGATGGATGGGGGAGAGGAGGCTGAGCAGCGGTAAAGAATCCTGTATCCACGAGCGCTTTAAACACGATCGCTGCCTGCCTATCCGGCATGCACTTTTTATGCGAATAATAATCAGGAGCTGCACTGTGCACATTGGACAATGAGAAAGTCGTACAGTTGTCTGCAATTGAGACACAGCGGCTGATTGAAAACTGACTACAGACTCCACTAAGTAGACCCAGGAACCAGCTTCTAACCTGTACAAACTCAAAGCCTAATAAATTATAAAATTTAGAAATTGGACAATAAAAAGCTATTGCAAAATGCAATACATTTGTGAGTTAGAATCCCAGAATGAGACAAGCAGCAGAAGGAAGGTAGGCATGAGAACTGCTTCCGCAAAGCAATGCTACGTAGATGAGCCCGGGGCTGTGTAAACTTTTAGAATTGCCAAGTACAAGATCAGGGTAGTGGAGCCAGACAGACAGACGGAAAAAAGTTAGTTCGGAAACTTGCACTCCAGAGAATACTTCTGGGACAAATTCTTATTCAATTAGATGACCTTGACTTGATCCACGACCATGTGACTAAAATACATTGACTTCGCGGTCTTGCACTTTTAAGCATCGATAACTTGAGGGACCACGGAATATACATGTACAATCCGCAAGTGCGGAATCACGTGCATTCTGAAGGACGCCATTGCGATCACTTAAACTAAAAAGCAACCCTGGAATTACGTGACCTACAGAAGCAACCTTGGGATCACGTGACCTACAGAAGTAACCTTGCGATCACGTGACCTACAGAAGCAACCTTGGGATCACGTGACCTACAGAAGCAACCTTGGGATCACGTGACCTATAGAAGTAACCTTGCGATCACGTGACCTACAGAAGTAACCTTGGAATCACGTGACCTACAGAAGTAACCTTGAGATCACGTGACCTACAGAAGCGGCCTTGGAATCATGTCAACTATAGAAGCGACGTTGGGATCACGTGACATACGTAATTTTGAATAAGTAATTTTGCAGGTTTTAAAGATGTTTAGAAAATGAAAAGCTCACCCGCTCAGATAGGGCATTGTAGCGAATCGACAGCTGATCTCTCTCGGCTCGCGTATCGGCGAGCGCCTCCTCCAAGCGATTCAGCTCCCGCTGGAGGCGAGCGACCTCGTCGCCGGAGCCGACTCCGCCGCCTGAGCCGACGCGCCCACCGACGCCGCTCCAATCGGCGACGCCGGAACCGGTTCCAACCGGATCGTCCAGGTTTCTAGTTATCGAGTCTCGAATTCGAGCTGAAACTCGCTCCCGTCCGCCGGTGCCTGTGCGCAGGTAGCCGCCTGATTGACCTTCTTTGAGCACCGACTGTTCCAGTCTCTGTTAGGGGAGCGCGGGCTGCAGATTTTAGAGTTTTCGAAACATATTGGATAAAATAATCCTAACAGTCAGTTTCAATAACGATAGAATTATTTCATAAATAAACGACATTTTCGATACATATCGGCTACATATGTTATACCAGCAAACTAATTACTGAATCATAGGTCCATTCGATACATATCGGCTTTACTCGAATCAATAGCTACACACTAACTGCATCCAGGTTCTACTATTTCGATACATATCGGCTACCTAAAACCACAGATACTATAATAACTTATTAATAATAGCTTATTATTTATAATAACTATAATAACTTATTATAATACCTATAATAACTTATTACGAGTATAATACCCATAATAACTTAATTATTATAGTACCTGTGCGTAAAACTAAACACTGATTGCATCCGGCTAAAACAATTTCGATACATATCGGCTACCTGCAACTACACACGATTATATTCGACTAAAACAGTTTCGATACATATCGGCAAGATAAAATACTCCAAACTAATTGTTATGAGATTTGATCTTGCTAAAACTTACAATTTTTATTACTTACCCGCAAAGTAACTCAACTGTTGAAATAAGTTTTTTAAAAATCTTTTTTTACTGAAATTTACTGTTATCAAGTTGGATCAGTTCGAAAGCGCAACAAACAGTGCATTATATGCAGTTTATTTATTTGGCTTCTTCTAACCATCCTCGCCGCAGCACCAACCCCAGCCACAAAGACAGCCTGCTTGAAGGAGACTCGGGCAAAAGCAGATGCCCACCTCACTCCCGCAGCTGAGAACTGCCTGCCAAAACTCGGCCCTTGCGGCAGACAGACATCATAGTTCAGTCTGGGCCCGGACTTGCTTATTAAAGCTGTTCACCTGCTCTAAAATAGTTTTTTATGCGCCAGACTGCTTGCCTCTGCATGCGCAGTTGAGCTCGAAATTGCACTCGATGCCTTACTCAATTCTTTGCGAGACTTTTCTATTAGCTGATATTAGTAAAATTGAAACTCGGCACTGGACAGTCGGCTGCGCAATAAAAAACTGGAGAGCTGATACCGAATTCTGGCGCACGCGCAACTAGCGGCTGTGGATTTCATTTGTCTGTTTTATTAAATAAGAATGAAGTGGAAAAAAATAAAGTAAGAACAAAACGCGACTGGTAAAAGGAGAGTGGAGAGGGTAAAGGGAGAGTATGGGATAGAGGGAGTAGAGTAGAGAGAGTAGAGGTAGATTAGAGGGTAGAGGGATAGTAGAGGGTAAACGGAGAGTAGAGGGTAAACGGAGAGTAGAGGGGTAGAGGGAGAGTAGAGAACGTAGTAGAGCAGAGAGGGTAGAAGGCGAGTAGAGTGGGTAGAGGGAGAGTAGAGGGTAGAGGGAGAGTAGAGTGGGTAGAGGGAGAGTAGAGGGTAGAGGGAGAGTAGAGTGGGTAGAGGGAGAGTAGAGGGTAGAGGGAGAGTAGAGTGGGTAGAGGGAGAGTAGAGGGTAGGGGGAGAGTAGAGTGGGTAGAGGGAGAGTAGAGGGTAGAGGGAGAGTAGAGTGGGTAGAGGGATAGTAGAGGGTAGACGGAGAGTAAAGGGTAGAGGGAGAGTAGAGAAGGTAGTAGAGTAGAGAGGGTAGAAGGCGAGTAGAGTGGGTAGAGGGAGAGTAGAGGGTAGAGGGAGAGTAGAGAGGGTATAGGGAGAGTAGAGAGTAGAGAGTAGAGTGTAGAGAGAGTAGACAGTATAGGGAGGGTAGAGTTTAGAGAGAGAGTAGAGTGTAGAGGGAGAGTAGGAGTCGACGGAGAGTAGACATTAGAGGGAGTATGGGGTAGAGGGAGAGTAGAGAGGGTAGAGGGAGAGTAGAGTGGGTAGAGGGAGAGTAGAGGGTAGAGGGAGAGTAGAGAAGGTAGTAGAGTAGAGAGGGTAGAGGGAGAGTAGAGGGGTAGAGGGAGAGTAGAGAGGGTAGAGGGAGAGTAGAGGCTAGGGGGAGTATGGGGTAGAGGGAGAGTAGAGGGTATAGGGAGAGTAGAGAGTAGAGTGTAGAGAGAGAGAGTAGACAGTAGAGGGAGGGTAGAGTTTAGAGAGAAAGTAAAGTGTAGAGGGAGAGTAGAGTCGACGGATAGTAGACATTAGAGGGAGTATGGGGTAGAGGGAGAGTAGAGAGGGTAGAGGGAGGGTATAGAGGATGGAACGAGAGTAGAGAAAGTATTGGAACAGAAAGAGAGGAGTAGAGGGGATAGAGGGAGAGTAGAGGGGATAGAGGGAGAGTAGAGAGGGTAGAGGGAGGGTATAGAGGATGGAAGGAGAGTAGAGAAAGTATTGGAACAGAAAGAGAGGAGTAGAGGGGATAGAGGAAGAGGGGGATTAGCAGGAGAGGGAAAGGGCAGGTGGAGATGGAAAAAATAGAGAAAGAGGGTAGAGAAAAGAGAAGTAGAGGATAAGCGTAGGTTAGAGGGGAAGAGCGGGACCCAACAACTCTTGCACAAGAGCCAGCCCCCAAGGCGCAGGTTGTGCACTGTCTGATTATGGAAAAGTCAGGGCACCCTGTACACCCTGCGAGCGCGTGCTCAGCGGGAATGGGCGGTGTTTGCTCAGCCTGAGCAGCATACTCGCAGTAGCACATTAGGACCTGCACTCTCACACACGCGCAGAGAGCTCACAGCTGGCACAAGGCAGACACAAAAACAGAATAACAAGAAAGAAGTTAAAGAACTTGAAAAACCTCGTCAGTCCCTCCCTCCCTCCCTACACTACTGTCTGTCTGTCTGTCCGGCTCAGTTTAACGGTGCCAAGCGCTTAGTGAATACGAACGAACTCCCTCGCTTAAAGCTCAGCTCAAAGCCCCTTGGCAACCCAGCAGAGAGACAGAATGGCGATACACGAGTAGATATGGAATTGTCTTCTGCTCAGCCAAAACCTTCACAGACTTAAAAACACAATATGAGCTCAAACTACAGCGGAGGGTTGGGGGCTGAGAGTTGACAGCATAACGCCCCGGCAAAAGCTCGTCAGGTCTTCATTCTTCAAGAAACCGAATACCTACCTAACAGCAGACAAGGCGCTCAGAATGGCAGTGTTAGAAATTCAATTTCATGCTTCATATCGCACAATATTTAAAGACTGCAGCTCAAAGTTGCTCGGCTGTGGCTGCAGTACAATGCTCTTACTGATCATTTATCTAAACCGTTCTCTAGCGTCAAAGCCTACTACTCACTTAAGAAGCTCGCTATGGAGCATATCCAACTTAACTTGGTTTTTGATGTGTTAAAACATACAGACTCGCTATATGTACCCTAAGTATCCCTAAATATCTACTAGAAAGCCTACTGGATTCACTTTATCTACCCTAAAACCTACCCGATTCGTTGTATCTACCCTAAAACCTACCCGATTCGTTGTATCTACCCTAAAACCTACCCGATTCGTTGTATCTACCATAAAACCTACTGGATTCATTTTAACCACCCTAAAACCTACGAGTACCGGATTCGCTATATCTACCCTAAAATCTACCCGATTCGCTGTATCTACCCTAAAACCTACCCGATTCGCTGTATCTACCCTAAAACCTACCCGATTCGCTGTATCTACCCTAAAACCTACCCGATTCTCTGTCTCTACCCTAAAACCTACCCGATGCACTTTTTCTACCCTAAACCTACCCGATTCGCTGTATCTACCCCAAAACCTACCCGATGCATGTTATCTACCCTAAAACCTACCCGTTTCGATGTATCTACCCCAAAACCTACCCGATTCGCTATATGTAACCTAAATATCTACCAGAAAAAAACCTACCGGATTCACTTTATCTGCCTAAAATACCTAAAACCTACCAGATTTGCTATATCTACACTAAAATCTATTGGAATCGCTATAGATATTCTAAAGGTTACTAAACTTGCAATGCCCTACTTTAAAACCTGCCATATCAATCTGCCTACCCTTTAAGAATAATAAGTTTGGGGTATCTACCAAAAAGCAGTACTCACCGAGATAACAGTCTACTCAAGTTGTAACTTATCTGATAAAACCTGATTTGCTTACTTAATCCATTGGAGAAACCTCACAAATCTGCATAGAGATGTTTCCTACTAATCAATGATTCCATAAAAATACATTAAAGTTGCAAACGATACTACTTACAGTAAAACATTAAAGAAATGACGATATAGCCTATAAAACAAATATTGTATAATCGTGAAAAGCCTAACTCACGTGAATAACTTTTTCCAGTTTTTGATCCCGCTCTCCTGATGTCATAGCATCTGCAATGTAAAAATGAACACTTCAATTGAGCTGAGTCACAGAAGCTTTACCTTAAAGAATCAAATCTTGGCCATTGATCAAATATTATCATAGGAAATTATTGGTCAAGGAGATAAAGTTTAATAGGTCTAATCAACTTAAGTTTATTAATTCTAGAGGGATAAAATAAGAAATAGCCTACACAGTTTTATATAGCATTTTGGCCATTTTGATTAATTTTCAGGCCTTAATGACTTAATATAACAAGCCCATGTGATAACTGTCAGTCAATGCCAAAAATGTTTGAATAAATCCATCACAAAAAACTCCCAAGTATACTTTGAATTAAAAGGTATTGCATTGTAATATATCATAGAAAAAGTAGGAAAATAGTTTAGTGTTCAGTATATTTAGTGGCACACTTCATATTATAACAAATATAAGTTCTTTGGGTTTACATCAGATAATTAGTCATATTTCAAATTACAATTATAGCCAAGCTAAAAAGGTAACCAAACAAATTTTTGCCAAATATACCTTACCCCTTGTAGCTTAGATTTATATAAAACTTATATGCTAGAAAACATTCTTCCTTAGCCTTGACATCTTAGCAATCCCTCCATAACTATTGATATCTTAGCCATTCCCCTAAAAACCTTGACATTTCAGAAACTTCCCTTGTAATCATTGACATATTAACAATCCCCTATAAGCTTTGGTACCTTAGTAATTCTCTTTAAAAGTCACAGAATTGTGGCAATTTGCAATTTTGCCAAGCATTAATATCTTAGCAATTCCTAATGAATCTTTTATATTTGATATAATGGTTTTTTATGCTAGACACGATGCTCATTTTATTTTCAACATAATATTTTATATGCTTGATATGATATAATACACTACTTTGGTATTTAACATACCACTTTTTAATTCCAACATTAATAAAAGCCTTTAATAAAGAAATTTTACATTACTAAGATTTGAACCAAGGTTGTTACATTAGCAATTCAGTCTATTCACATCTAGTCTAGGCCTAGCTCTTATCAATTTGATAACATAAATTGTAGCACTAATATTTCAATATTTATACTAAGTTAATTAGAATAAGTCACATGAAGCAATCATAACATAATCAATCAATCAGATAGTCAGTATTAGTCTCTATCTAGTTTAGAAGAACACAATTTAGCCAGTAAATAAAAACAAATAGAGCCTAGTATACTGTGATCTTTACTTTATTAGAATTAGAACTTAGCTTAATAATTTTTTTCCAACATTTGTTATAATGAATTTCAAGCTGAAAGTCTATTAAATTTTGTGAAAAGCATAATTTTCACTGATTCAATCCCTTTAACATTGAGCAATTTCTTAGCTATGACATATATACTAAATACTATTATATGAAGAGTACAAGTTTCACAAAAATCAGTCAAGCCATTTTTATTAAAAATTAATATATGATGAACATATAGACAAACCATTCTTAGTAAATTTAGGATCTTAGAAACATTTTTTATTAGAAGCAGGGGGTTGTGTGCACCCTGGCGCACTTTAAGCGACATCAACACACAACTGGCAAGAGGCATTACTGCCCATTCTGCCGACTCCCCTTAGTAGGCATACAAACGTGAGGATATATACACAGGCACACACTCACATAGGTGTACAGCAGCCCTAACTTTATATTATCTTTAGGCATGTACACTTCACTGTGCCTTGGGGGGTTGGCTCTCAAGGCCATTAATTGTACGAGCAGAGCCAAGCTGAGATTCCAATTCAGCCCCAAATTAATGTGACTGCACTTGGAATCAAGCCTGGGTTGCTGGCATACCAAAGCAGCTATGCTACCGCTGGGCTATGCCCCCCTATCTTAGAAACATAGTAAAGGTAGGTAGATTGATCCCATTATTAACCTTAGTTTAGGCTAAGTACATAAGTAAAAACTCTAAAGTAAAGTAATTAGAGCAATTAAGCACAAATTTATTTGTTCTGCATGATAAGTCCTGCAAAGTTTCTTGCTAAATTGGACAAGAAAAATTGTCTCTAGCAAATTACAACTTCGTAAATTGCTACTTGCCAGTTTTGGTTAGATTATCGCTAGCAGATTTTGGCTAACAAAATTCCTGTTAGCAGATTTCGGCTAGCAAAATCCTCACTAGCAAAATTCCTGCTAGCAAACTTCAGTTAGTAGATTTTGGCTAGCAAACTTTGTCTAGCAGATTTCGGCAAGCAAATTTTAGATAGCAGATTTTGGCTAGTAGATTTCGGCTAGCAAACTTCGGCTAGCAGATTTCGGCTAGCAAATTTCTCGCTAGCAAACTTCGGCTAGCAGATTTCCTGCTAGCAAATTTCATAGACCCATTTCAATCCCCATAATTATACCATAGAATCTAATAATAAATCTAGTAACTTAATATTAGTACAAAAGAAGAAATAATTAATAGTAATTCAAAAGGCGCTGCATTAAATTAAGCCATCACTAAAAAATCACTAAAAACAATCACTCAAATTACCCTAAATATATGCAATTAAATTTAGGCCTGATTTAATTTATTAATGAAAATATTTTGTAGTGGGCCCCTAGCTCGAATTAATAATAATTAATAATAATAATAGCAGTACAAAAAAAATCATTTCGCGTCCTGCTTCTTGTTCTCTGTTACACAGTAGCACCGACATGAGACTGAGAGGGTCAGGTCGGA
The DNA here is from genome assembly GCA_002269645.1 of Macrostomum lignano. NCBI lineage: Eukaryota > Metazoa > Platyhelminthes > Macrostomidae > Macrostomum > Macrostomum lignano. Next base: position 31,158 of record NIVC01003131.1, read on the forward strand.
AACCACCACAGAGAGGAGAGTCAAAAGTCAAAAAGGGTGAAATAATGTAGTACACCTTAATTTCGTAATTTAAATTGGTGCCAACTCGAGGCGTGTGTTAAGTAAAGCAAAGTAATCGCATAGCAATGTAATAATACACGTATATTTTCGTTTCGTTCAATAATTTATATTCGTAACTTTATATCAGCTGAATTTCATCGCCTTAGCTCGATGGTGAGTCCAATAAATGCTGAATCATAGCTCGAACTGTTACTGGCCATGCTTTAGAGTGTGCCTAGTAAGCAGGCAGCTGTGCAAGCTTGTGATTGGGCGGTCAAGGCTCAAAGTCAAATTTAGTGTCCTGCCTCCGTTCCTGTTACATTTGGCGACCACGCCAGGACGAATTTCTTCATAGCATAAAAGACCGAAGGTTGCACCTGTCATCGATCATCATGTGGTCAGAACGTGAGGCAGAAGAGCCTCAACGGCTAAGACTGAGAAATCGCGATATTTTACGTCCGACCGCTGCGGCTACGGCTTACACCTCTTCGTCAACCAGTGAGCCAGAATCCGAACGGGAGGCGAACTGGCGGCGCTATCAAGAGCTTCGTGACCTCGATCCTGTGCAAATCTCTGTCGATGAAGCACGCTGCTGTCAGTCTCAAGTGCCAGTGCCCCCCGGGCCCGGCCAACCGTCAACGAACTACATGGCGACGGGAGACTCATTCCTGCTGGACACCAGGCCTTCCGCGGCAGCTGCGGCAGCTGCAGTGACACATCCACCAAGACCCTCTGTGCACCGTATGGCCGAACCATGGGCTCCGTTGCTCCAAGGCGGATCTCACCCTGGCGCTGGCGACCGCAACCTGTGCGCACCGGTATATCAACAAGCAATCCAGCTTCCGTCGGTGCCGAAGCCGGCGCCCTTCAACGGATCCGAACCGTTCGATGACTTTCTGGGTCGAGTGTCTTCGTATTTAAGCCGGCACCAAGGACTGAGTGACTACAGCAAGATCAACACGCTCAGCAGTTACCTGGGACCAGCATTCGCTACCTACGAGGTCTGGCTCTACCAACTGTGCGCGCAGCATGGACAGCCCGTTGGGACTTCACTGCAGTTCCTGCCAGGTGCCCGCTATGAAGATCTCCTGCAGCACCTTCGCGCTCGTCATGGCGGTGCCACCAGCACTGCGCTACTTCGGCGCGAGCTTCACAGTCGGTGCCGGGGCAGGGACGAGAGGTTCGAGGATTTTCTGACTGCCCTCCAGCGACTCGCGTTCAAGGCCTACCCAGAGCTCGGTGCTCAAGACTGTCGCCAGCAGACTGTGCTTGAGCGGTTCATTCAAGGGCTGAACGACAACTACGTGACGGAGCGGCTGCTTAATATGCAGCTGCCTCTTACTACACCGGATCAGGCCCTGCATTATGCCCAGCAAGTGCGCGAGACCCGGCAGATAATGAATTCCCAGTCGCAGCACCACAGCGCCGAGGCGTCAGCTCCAGCGGCACCGGTTCAGTCAACACCGACAGGAACCCGACCGCAGCATGGGCCACAGACGACACAACATCACCAGCCAGCGGCTCATCGAGCGCAGACAGCCCCAGCGCCACCATGGAGATCAGCTGACGCCGCTGCACATCAACAGCAGCAGCCTAGGGCGGTGCCCATCTGCTACGGCTGCCATCAGCCTGGCCACATCCGCCGGAGGTGCCCAAACGCTGGGGGGCTGGTCCAATGGGCCAGCACCGGCCCTCTCAGCACTAAACAGTTCGGCCCAGCCCCCACGCCCCAGCTGCCAGCCCGACCAAGTGCGCTTCATCACCTCGCGCATGCTCAGAAAACGCCGGCCGTGCATGATCGACACCGGTGCCGAGATCTCCTGCATCAACGGCGACATCGTGCACTCGGCCAGGCTCAGACGGCAGCTGAGACCCAGCTCAACAACCATCTATGGCGTGGGCGGCAATCAAGCAACAGTGCTGGGCGAAATTGAGATAAGTTTTTTTCTTGGTCCGCTTCATTTTCGACACAGATTCCTGGCGGTGACCTGCCTCAGCGCACCGGTAATTCTGGGCTGCGACTTCCTAAACAAATTTGACATTTCGATTCACCTGAGATCAGGCATTCTCGAGTTCAACGGCCTCGGCGTCACCTTGCCAATGCGGACATCCAGGCAGGCGGCCCAGACTTGCAAGCTGGCAGCGGCAGCCACGGTTCGACTGCAGCCAGGCGATGGCTGGATCATTCCGGTGCGGCCAGCGAGCGCGGCAGCGTGGACGAACTCGGAGGCACCAGGCGTTGTCTGCGGCAGCAAGGCGGCCAAAGTGATGATCGGCCGCAGCGTGTCCAAGCTGGTTGACCACGGAATGGGGGTTGCTGTCATCAACACCAGAGATGAGACAGTCGAGATCAAGGAGGGCGACATCGTCGGCAACTTCAACCCGCTGTCTGGCCGAGCCCTGGCGCACCTGCAAGCCGGAGGATCTGGTGATGCCAGTGAGGCAGATCCGACTACTGCAACGACCTGGCAGGACGAGGTGCAAATCGCCGATGACATCCCAACCGAGGAGCGGCAGCAAGTCGAACGCCTTCTGCTGGAGTTCAGTGACGTATTCGCGAGCCCCAGCAACCCAGGCCGCACCCAATTGTTAAAGCACGAGATCGACACAGGCAACGCCAGGCCAATTCGCCAAGGACTGCGGCGCCTGGCTCCCACAGCGATCGCACAGCAGAAGGAGCTGGTCAACGAGATGCTGGCAAAGGGAGTCGTCCGACCATCGTCATCACCTTGGGCATCTCCGATAGTTCTGGTTCGCAAGAAGGACGGGTCGGCCAGATTTTGCTTGGACTACCGCCTGCTGAACGCGGTGACCAAGCCCGATGCCTTCCCGATGCCCCGCATCGATGACACTCTGGATGCCCTCGAAGGAAACAGCTACTTCTCAGCGCTGGATCTCGAAAGTGGCTACTGGCAAGTCGAGATGAATGACCGAGACAAGGAGAAGACGGCATTTGTGTGCCATGAAGGCCTGTTTGAATTCAACGTGATGCCGTTCGGACTCCGGAATGCACCAGCCACCTTTCAGCGGCTCATGCAGCTGGTGCTCCGGGGGCTGACGTGGCAGGCCTGTCTGGTGTTCATTGACGACGTCATCGTGATGGGCCAGACCATCGGCCAGCACAACGATCGGCTGCGTTCAGTTCTGGAGCGACTGCGCGAGTTTAACCTGCGCCTCAAGCCGTCAAAGTGCCGATTTGCAAATACCAGCATGTTAGTCCTGGGCCACCGCGTCAGCAAGACCGGCATCACCGTCGATGAGGGCAAAACCGCGGCTGTGCGAGACTGGCCGGTGCCCCGGAGCTCGAAGGACGTCAAGAGCTTCCTCGGCATGACCTCCTACTACCGAAGATTTGTGCGCGAATACGCCAATATCGCCGAGCCTCTGCGCCGCCTTACACTGCCTACGCCCTTCGAGTGGACGCCAGAAGCCGAGGCGGCCTTCAACCAGCTGAAGCAAGCGCTGCTGTCAGCTCCGATCCTGGCGTTCCCGGACATGAGCGAGTCGGGCTCCGAATTCATCCTCGACACCGACGCAAGTGACTGCGCAATCGGCGCGGTGCTGTCGCAAGTGCAGGCGAGCGAAGAGCGGGTTATCGCCTACGCCAGCCGCGCCCTGTCAAGAGCTGAGCGCAACTACTGCGTGACGCGGCGCGAGCTCCTGGCTGTTGTCGAGTTTGTTAAGAAGTTCCGGAGCTACCTGCTGCCGCGCGCCTTCACCGTTCGAGTGGATCACCAGGCGCTCACCTATCTGCTGGCATTCAAAGAGCCCGAAGGCCAGCTGGCCAGATGGCTGCAGCTGCTCGATGAGTTCAACTTCAAGGTCGTCTTTCGCCGAGGCCGCCAACACGGCAACGCAGACGCCCTCTCTCGGCGAGAGCAAAAGTGCACCAGCCAGTGTCGAGTCTGTCGGCCAGGGACGACAGCGGTGGCGCCAGCCGAGACTTCAACAGCCGCCTGCCAGACGGAGCCGACGGTCGAGGCGCCAGTGCCAATCGCGGAGCCTGCTGGCCGGGTCGACACAGTCAGAGTCAACTCCGTGCAAACCAACGCAGCGACATCAGCGCCGGCTACCTCTGCGGCTGCCCAGACCAACGCCGAGCCGGAACGTCAGGGCACCTCAAGGCGGAAGCAGCAGCTTCAACCGCGGCCAAGCGAGAGCGAGGACTCCAGCGAAGACGAAATCAGCGACGAGGCCATTCAGGAAGGCGAGGCGCTGTCAGATGCGTCTCAGTCACTGCGTGAACTGCAGCTCCGTGATCCAGACATCGGCCCGGTGTTTCGCCTGCTGTCCAACGGCAAGACAAGGTTCAGCGCCAGCAGACGTGACCGACTGTCGCCTGAGAGCCTAATTCTGGCACAGAAGATCGGCGACCTGTGTTTCGTCGACGGCGCCCTGAACAAGCTGGTGAAGTCCAAGCCTGTGCCTGTGATTCCGCGCTGCAGACAGGAGGAGTTCATCGAGGAGGTCCATGAGCTTGGGCATCTGGGCGAGGACAAGACCTTGGCAGCCCTCAAGCAGCGTTGCTACTGGCCGAAAATGGCGGAGAGCGTTCGCTAGCCTAGCGGTCAGGTCCTGCCAAGTGTGCCAGCGCGCTAAGACACCGAGTCAGCGCCGAGCTCCACTGCAGACTATGGCCAGTGGATTTCCTATGCAGCGCGTGGGCATCGACGTGGTCAAAGTTGGACTGTCACGGCGGGGAAACGATCGGCTGCTCACCATTGTCGACTACTTCACCAAGTGGGTCGAGCTGGTGCCACTCCCCGACGAGAAAGCGGCCACCATCGCCAAGGCACTGTTCGACAACTGGGTGACGCGTTTCGGAGCCCCGCACATTCTGCACTCCGACCGTGGCAAGGCCGTGGACGGAAAGGTCATCAGGAGCCTGTGCCGGCTGCTGGAGATTCAGAAGACGCGGACATCCGGCTACCATCCGCAGTGCGACGGCCTAGTAGAAAGGTTCCACCGCACTCTGCACCAGATGCTCCGCTGCCACCTGCAGTCAGTTCAGCCGGAGGACTGGGAAGAAGTGTTGCCGCATTGTCTCCTGGCCTACCGCAGCAGCGTCAATGCTACAACCGGGTTTACTCCTCACTGCCTGCTGACTGGCCGGGAAATGACGCTTCCAGTTGACGTCGTCTACCGGCCACCGGAGCCGCCAATGACAGTCGGCCAGTTCGCCGCCAACAACCGCGACCAGCTGCTTCGCGCCTACGACTCCGTGCGGCGATCGATGGCGACGGCACAACGACGCCAGCGGCGGTACTACGACCGGAAGGCCAAGCGGTGCAGATTCCGGGTCGGCGACCTCGTATGGGTTTTCGTTCCGCCGTCGGCGCTTTCAAGGACGACTGGACTGGCTCCGAAACACCAGGCGCCCTGGACCGGCCCGTTCCGGGTGCTGCAGCGAACGTCGCCGGTGAACTACTTGGTTCGTCCTATCGATTACAAGGACGGCGACACCGGTCGGGTGGTCCACGCAAACAAGCTGAAACGTGCGCACCAGCCCCGCGCTCCCGACCCGGCGCGGAGTGAGGCGACCAGCGACTGCAGCAGCGAAGTTCTTGACGATGGCTGGGTCCTAGTGTGAGTCTGACAATCTTTTTTGCCGATTTCTGCGACCTGCGCAGTTTGTGCTTGAGTTGTGCATTTGTGCGCTGTTCCAGCAGAGCTGCCTTTGCGTGTCACTTGGCTGAGTATTTTTTGCGTTTAATTCGTTTTTAAGATTCAAATCCGCTGTCTTTTCGAGTTTTAATCAGTTGTGGTTTCCGAGTTCCAGGCCGGTGCTTTATATATTCCCTTATATATTAAATCGCATTTTGCTATCAAAATATTTATTTTCGATTTCAACAATATTTTCTAAATTCAAAAAAATTGGTAAATTTTCGCGTTGAAGTGAATATTGCATTTTTATTCCGCATTGACATAATTGTTCGATTTTTAGCATCCGTTAGGGTATGTGCGTTGATCATCATCCGATATTCTATTGAATTAGACTCGAGCATTTTCGTTCCGCGTTAGGTTCAAACTGCATTGGTGAAGTTCTAAATTGCTGTGGTTGAAGAATTTTGCCGCTATTTTTGAAGTTGGCTTTTAACTTTTGCTCATACGCGATTCGATCCTTTAGTGTCCGTCTTGTGAGCGTGCATTGAACGCAACTTGTATTGTGTCAAAGAAATATTTTCATAAAGTAGATTTTGTTCGAACTGTCAATTTTCAGCGCAATGGGGACATTGTTTTTTTTTCGCGAGGGGGTAGTGTAGTACACCTTAATTTCGTAATTTAAATTGGTGCCAACTCGGGGCGTGTGTTAAGTAAAGCAAAGTAATCGCATAGCAATGTAATAATACACGTATATTTTCGTTTCGTTCAATACTTTATATTCGTAACTTTATATCAGCTGAATTTCATCGCCTTAGCTCGATGGTGAGTCCAATAAATGCTGAATCATAGCTCGAACTGTTACTGGCCATGCTTTAGAGTGTGCCTAGTAAGCAGGCAGCTGTGCAAGCTTGTGATTGGGCGGTCAAGGCTCAAAGTCAAATTTAGTGTCCTGCCTCCGTTCCTGTTACAAATAATAGAAGTTGAATTCGGTAGTACATATAAGTCAGCGCGAAACGTTTAGCGACGGAATCTTAGCAAAGCGCTATGCAAAACTTCTTCTAAGTTTTTAAATAAAGCTTTTAGTACAAATACGGACTTTGTTTTTTTTTTTTATTGCGTGAAAAAACTAAATAAGCTTAAAAATTGTTTTATTTCCATTGTCGCGTCATGTCAAATATCTAGGAAACAAAAATTTTAAAGTCACATTTTAGTCGCATTTAATATTAATTACTAGTTATTGTATTTTTGCCGAATCTAAACCTAGTTTCTTATCTCTAATGGATTACTACAACAGTGTCCTTTGCATTTTTTTCTAATTCAGTTTCTTTTACCAAGGACTTGGATGAATTTTTGACACCCCACTGGACCAGTTGTAGTGGGTTTATTATAATTGTCATCCATTTTGTTAATTGATTGGTTGATAATAAACATTATAAGTATCCAGCTATAGATTAGTTGTTTAGTTGTTTTGGTAATAAGAAATTTCAGTAATAGGCCTTAGTCATTTCAGTGATAAGCAAAAGTAACTTTGGTGACAAGCCTAGACCCTTGCCTTTGATATCATTTCAATTAGAATTAGAGATATATTAATTAAGTAAAAAAGCTTGAAAGTCTCTAGCTTTTATTTTGAGGTCTGCCAAAATATTCAAGTTAAGTTTTAGTTAACTTTGATGATTTTTTAGAACAAAAGTGTTGCGATCTTTGATATTGTACATAGGTTTACAATCTTCCTTTGAATATTTCTTGTGCACTTTTCTCAGTATGTATTTTATAATTAGAAACCTTGTGCTTTCACTTTAGGTTAAATCTGTTTAAAAATACAGCAATGAGTCAGTTTAATTTTTTGTTCAATAAGTTTTTTAGTGTTAACAAAATAGCTTAAAATGGATTATAAATGAAATGCATAGGCCTATCATTAAAATGACCACTAACCAAATATTCCCTGGCATTCTTTCGTTATAGAAGACCCAAAAATGCATGACTTTCGTAATGGGAGACCCATGGAAAAGGGGAAGAAATCAATCAAAAAACAAGCATTCACTAACAAAATGAAAGTGTAGCAAAAGTTAATTCTACACAAAGTTGATGCTTTAATCGACAGTGCTTAATTTCACACAAAGTTGTTATACTGTAATCGCAAGCGTTTATTCTACCAATCTCATACGCAGCCTGTCAAACTATAATACACTAGTGCCATGAGGTCTCTATATATATACACTTTTGTTTTAGAAGACCGCAAAATAGGAATATTGCTTGTGGGTCTTGTGAAACGAAAGTAAGAAAGAAGCATTGAGCTATCATACGCCAGTGTTACTCAAGAGACACATTATCCCAGTTAATATCAAAGAGGCATTGATTGCATGTCATGGGTGCAATACTCAGTGGGTAGACCATGCAAAGTTGCTGGAAGAACGACTTGATAAGATCACCACGAAAATGAAAGCGGAACATTGTCTCCACAGTACGAGTACGAAAGATTCAGAAACGCATGAAAGCAGCGTGCGCACGCACCCCCCCCTCACCTTCGAAAAAGAAGACCCAACTCATTTCACCTAAGTATTTACAACATGGAGGTCTTGCATTACGAAAGTAAGAGACCTTTATGTTAAACTTACTTCTGTGGAATTTCCAACAGGTAACCGACAATGAACATCGTGATGTCCATTGGGTGCAGTTTCTGTTTCTATTGTTTTTGTTGAATTTCTAGACCACAATAGATTGCTTTTCTTCCATATCTCTACTTTCGTTTCGGAAGACCTTTAATGGATGCTTAACATTGTCGGTCTTTTAAAACGAAACTGTATATATCAGACATTCATAGAAAATGTACCCAAGGCTGACACAGGAAAACAAATCATCTAAACCCTGTTTCTGCAGCTTTTGTTGCTGCCACCCCTACTACCTTTGTTTTGGAAGACCTTCAATGAAATAGTAGCTTGACGGTTTTCTAAAACAAAACTATAATATAAACTGTAATAAAGGACACACAAAGCCATTAAGAATAAACAAACAAAATAATAGACAACAATTCCTATGTTCCTATTCAATTCCTATGAGCAGCTTCCTATGTTTTAGGCGGGTCTTCTTTTTCAAAACTGCCAGCTTCCTATTTGATACATAGAGGGTCTTCTAAAACGAAAGAATGCATATTCCCTTTTGTCTAAGGCAAAATGTGTTTCTCATATACATGAGCAACTTATTCGGTATTTGAAAGAGATTTGGTCATTTTATATTATTATTTATGGCTAATTTCTTATTAATCACTTTTCATTCTTTATAACAAAAGTGAATATGATAATTTAGATTAGCAACCTATAGTTAACTCTTGGAATATCATTTTAATAAATTAGACTTTTTATAGTGTTTAATTTTGATGGTTTTTTATATTTAAATGTTTTTCAGGTTTCTAATAAAGCTAATTGACTTGAGTTATTTCTTTTCTATTAAATCTAATATTAATAGGTTGTAGCCTAGTGATTAGAGTATTGGACTTGAAACATAGAGGTTGGGATATTTGTTTCTTGATCCTACTAAAATAATTTATGTCCTTAAGTAAGACATTTAACTATTCATTGCTTCAGTTCCGCAGATATAAAATGGGTGCTAGCAATAGCTAGGGTAATTAAGGGTATATATGATGACTCTCTAGTCCATGGACTGAACAGCTATATGCTATTTTTAGTTAGAGCTCTGCCTTTCTTGCCCAGTCTATCTTGCTCTCCTTGGTCCATCTGCTATCTCCTCTGATTGTCTCTGCCCTTGTGTCTTGGCTCCCATCCTGACAGTGGATTGGAGTCTTGGGGTTGATGTTTGTCCCGAATTGGGGATACTGGCTGAGTCTGGGTCCTTTTGCTCTGTGCCCCTTCTCAACCCCTTGGCCTGGCCTCCAATATTGAGCTGAATAGGTGATGCCCTTGGGCTTGCAGCCCTATAGGTTTTCTGGTGGCCTGATAGGAGTCTTGCCCTTGGAAACAAGCCTTCCAGACTCACTCCAAAATTAAGCCATTTCTGAGACTTTGGGGTCTCCCTGCTCTTGGACTGCTTTTAGTAGTATTTCAAGATTTTTCTGATTCTTTTTTGTGCACTCCTGGGATTTATCTGCTGTTAGGCAGTGTCTTAGTCCATAGGTTTGGGTTGGCAGATTCCCCTGGTCCAGACGTCAAGGTCCAATCTCAGGGTATCTCAGGCTATATGCCCTTGGTAGTGCCGCTCAGCGGCAGAGCCCCTCTCAGGGCTGATCTGCAGGTAGCTCCCGGCTTCCCACTCCCATTTAACAACAACAAGCAGCCTTTAGTTGCACTGTACAATAGCTGCAGCTAAGCTGTTTGTTGCACATCTGGTCCAAGTGAGACAGGTGTTTCAAATATTATTATTATTATGTCCTATTGTATAAAAATTTAGTTTTTAGATTGGCCTTTAGGATTTTTAGCCTTATAGGTCATAGATTTCTGAAATAGTTTCTTAGCTGCTACAATGTGTTCATAAACAGCTGCTATATGCATGTGAATAAGTGCAGAGACAACTAGATAGTATTTTTTAACTAGAGTTTCAGCAGCATAGATTCAATTTCCAAGCAGTCCTTGGCTAGATATAATAGCACAGTGACTACTTTCTTCCCCACACTGATTTGCATGCCCCACCAAGCCATGCTCGAAGCGTCCCGCCCAGCCGCCCGTTTCGCCGGCGCATCCGAGTACGACCGCAGCTACAAGTGGAACGAGTCCAACAAGAGCGCCAGCTTCTTCCCGAGTGGCGAGCAGCTCCGGCCCACCGCGGGCATCGAGTCACTGCGTCGCTACAACGTCATGGAGCCGCCGCTGCAGCGCAGGAAACGCGTCGAACACGTCCAGGACAGCGTGAAGCTGGGCGTGCCGGAGACCCCCACCGAGGACAGCTTCCTTTTGGCCGGGCAGAAGTCAGACAAGTTCGCGCCATCGCAGGCGCACCCCAACTACGCCAAGGAGGCGCACAAGAAGCGCAGCCTCAGCCTGGCAGCTCAGCGCGAGCAGGTCTGTTGCTTCTGTGTTAAACAAGTCTGGCTCTCGTGTCTCCACACGTCTGACTCTCGTGTCTCCACACATCTGACTCTCGTGTCTCCACACATCTGACTCTCGTGTCTCCACACATCTGACTCTCGTGTCTCCGCACGTTTGACTCTCGTGTCTCCACACGTCTGACTCTCGTGTCTCCACACGTCTGACTCTCGTGTCTCCACACATCTGACTCTCGTGTCTCCACACGTTTGACTCTCGTGTCTCCACACGTCTGACTCTCGTGTCTCCACACGTCTGACTCTCGTGTCTCCACACGTCTGACTCTCGTGTCTCCACACATCTGACTCTCGTGTCTCCACACGTTTGACTCTCGTGTCTCCACACGTCTGACTCTCGTGTCTCCACACGTCTGACTCTCGTGTCTCCACACATCTGACTCTCGTGTCTCCACACGTCTGACTCTCGCGTCTCCACACATCTGACTCTCGTATCTCCACACATCTGACTCTCGTGTCTCCACACGTTTGACTCTCGTGTCTCCACACGTCTGACTCTCGTGTCTCCACACGTCTGACTCTCGTGTCTCCACACATCTGACTCTCGTGTCTCCACACGTCTGACTCTCGCGTCTCCACACATCTGACTCTCGTATCTCCACACGCCTGACTCTCGTGTCTCCACACATCTGACTCTCGCGTCTCCACACGCCTGACTCTCGTATCTCCACACGCCTGACTCTCGTGTCTCCACACGCCTGACTCTCGTGTCTCCACACGCCTGACTCTCGTGTCTCCACACGCCTGACTCTCGTGTCTCCACACGCCTGACTCTCGTGTCTCCACACGCCTGACTCTCGTGTCTCCACACGCCTGACTCTCGTGTCTCCACACGTCTGACTCTCGTGTCTCCACGATCCCTGGTTCGATTCAGTACGCTTAAACATTCATTTGAGGCTTTTGTGCACGAAACATTGGCCGGGGGTTGTCATGCGTTTCACATCCACGATGGCCTGACAATTAGAAAGTCAAGGCCGCTGTACACCCTGTGTGAGCGTATGTATGAGTGTCGTGCCTGCGTACAGTATTGGTTCGCTTGCATATGCTTCGGAGTTGGCGGAATGGGGTCGAATTGCCGTCAGCGTTGGTTGTGAGATGATGTCACCGAAGGCCACGTGTCTGTCTGTTGCTCTCGCAGGAGAGGCTCGAGCAGGAGCAGCGCCAGCGCGACCGCAAGCTGCGCCTGCAACAGAAAGGCGGCACAGAGGCCGCGCAGAAACCCGCCGTGAACGGCGGCGGCGGCGGCGGCGGCGACTTCTTCACTGACGACGACGAGCCGCCAGTGGCGACGCCGGAGACGCCGCGCGAAGTGAAGCGGCAGCTGACCATGCCGGACCGGCAGCGGAAGCAGAGGGAGAAGCAGCGGCAGCAGCAGCAGCCCCCAAAGCGCCATCACCGCCGGCGCCGTCACCGCAGTCAGGAGGCCGCCGCGCCAGCCGAAGCGTCCGTCTCAACCAAGGAGCTGGAGGCTCAGCTGGCCAAAGCCCGCCGGGAGTCCCGACGCCTGGAAGCTGAGGCCCTGATGAGGCGCGGCGAAGGCGGCGGTGGGGCAGCTGAGCCGCCGGCCGCTGTCGAGCCGCCGTACCAGCGGCCGAAGACGCCGCCGTTCTACAGGGACCTGCAGGCGGATCCGTACGCCGTGCGCGACCCCGACTACGCCAAAAAGCGGCAGCTGGGCCTCGCCGATGCCAAACGGCCCCAGGGCAACAAGCCGACTAAGGCGAGCGAGTACCAGGTGAGGGGTGGGGTATGTCTCACAGGTGAGGTGTGGGGGATGTCTCACAGGTGAGGGGTGGGGTATGTCTCACAGGTGAGGGTGGGGTATGTCTCACAGGTGAGGGTGGGGTATGTCTCACAGGTGAGGGTGGGGTATGTCTCACAGGTGAGGTGTGGGGGTGTCAGGTGAGGGGTGGGGTGTCTCACAGGTACAGGTGAGGGGTGGGGTATGTCTCACAGGTGAGGGGTGGGGTATGTCTCACAGGTGAGGTGTGGGGGATGTCTCACAGGTGAGGGTGGGGGTATGTCTCACAGGTGAGGGTGGGGGTATGTCTCAGGTGAGGTGTGGGGTTGTCTCACAGGTGAGGGGTGGGGGTGTCTCACAGGTGAGGGGTGGGGGTGTCTCACAGGTGAGGTGTGGGGGATGTCTCACAGGTGAGGGGTGGGGTATGTCTCACAGGTGAGGGTGGGGTATGTCTCACAGGTGAGGTGTGGGGGATGTCTCACAGGTGAGGTGTGGGGGATGTCTCACAGGTGAGGGGTGGGGTATGTCTCACAGGTGAGGTGTGGGGGGTGTCTCACAGGTGAGGTGTGGGGGTGTCTCACAGGTGAGGGGTGGGAGGGGTATGTCTCAACTACTTTGGCTTCTTTTTGTCCCGACTCGACTCTTCCCCTACCACTAAACTTGACGGAGCGGTCAGGCTGGCTTCTGACACTCGAGACCTCAAATTTTCCGAGTTTGATTGGGCGATCGCAATAATCTTGAGCTCAATTACTCGAGTTCAGCCAGCTGCTCGGCCGCAAAGCTCAAACTACTCAATCCCCAACCGCCCTCCAGTTGAGCTACGCCGCCGCCGCAGCCGCTGCCGCCGAAGCCTCCGAGCATCAGCGCCGTCGCGAGCGGCAGCGGGCGGCGCTGGCGGAGAACCGGGAGGCGGCTCACCGCTCCCACCTGGACGTTGTGAACTCGGCAGCTGCTGCTGGGGCGAAGAAAGCAGCAGCCGCAGTCAGCACGCAGACGGGCGGCCCGGGTTCGAAGCCGGTGGCAGTTCCTGTGACTACTGAGTACAGGCGGCAGTTCCGGTACAAGCAGCCGGATGTCCGGTCCCCAGCCGTTGGCCTCGTGCCGTCAAGGAAATCGATGACAACCCAGCAGCAGCAAACCGTGGCCGGTCCGCAGCCGCCCAAGGTAAAGGTGGCCGGCCGGGAGTTCAAGCCCGCCGAGACGCTGAACCCGCAGCGGATGTCCTTCCCGCTGGGCAGCTACGGGCCTCTCGAAAGCGAGTACCACCGCGCCTTCGGCGAGGCCGCCGCCAACGGAGGCGAAACCGACTGGCAGCGCCGCCTGCGGGAGGCGCGCGAGCTGCGACAGCGGGCCGCTCAGTACCGGCTGCGCGCCTACGGGACCCATTTCTCAAGGCAGCACCTGGCTCAGGTGAGGCTCTCAGTGTTTGCAGATCTTCAGGACCGGTCAGCCTTAGTTACCTTGGTATTAGTATCATCGTGACTTTATCACTGTGACCTCACTGTGACCTCCCCACTGCAACCCCATCACCGCAATCCAGGTTTACGCTCCGAACTTGGACGCCTGGCAGCCGCTGGACTCCGCCCGTTCCGCCGACGACAACAACGAGCGGCCTCGCACGGCCCCGGCGCAGCACCCGCAGGCCGCCTGGGCCAGCGACCCGGAGGACCTCGCCGCCGCATCGCCCGATGACGGCGACGACGTCGAGCTCGACGCCGATGGCAATGGCGACGACTACGGCGAGAATTACCAACGGCGCCGGGACCAGCGGCAGAAGCCGCGGCGTAGGCGCCGAGCTCGCAGCACCACCGGCGCGGGTGCCGCTGCCGATGCCGTCGTCCGGCGCCGCCTGCCGGAGAGCGAGACGGTCGGGCGCTACGGCACGCCGCGTGTCCGGGACCGCGCCCGCCAGGGCTTCGTCAGGCACCACTACGACAGAACTACGCCGAACTTCGGCGGCGTGCTGGTCGGACGGCCTGACGCCGAAGTCGGCAACGACGGACAGCCGGAGATCGACGACGACGAAGCCGCCGTTCAGGTTGCGGCTGCCGATAGCGATGGCGAGCAGATGCTGGACGATGCCGAGGGTGAGGAATTTCTCTGGGGCGATTCCATTATGGACTTGTCAGTAGTGCAGACCGCATCCGCACCCGCAATCCGCCCGCAGATCTCGGCCGGCCACTCGGCGGCCGCAAGCCGGTCGGCCGGATGATCCGCGAGTCGCGCCAGCTGCTGCGCGCAGCCGGCCGCCGCCAGCCCGGCCGCCAGCGGTCTCCCGCCGAGTTGCCGCCGGCCGGCCTGCCGACGCGCGACGTGGCGCCGCTGGTGGACGAGACGGCCAGCCACGACACCCAGTTGACGCTGTCTCCGAGGGCGCCGCAGCAGCAGAAGGCAGTCATTCAGCGCCGCCGCGACGAGCCCCGCGTGAACGGCTCGGAGCTGTCGGCAGCCACGCCGCCGCCGCCGCAGCAGCAGCCGGCGCCGCTGGACGACACGCAGTTCAGCGACGGCTTCTTCAGCGACACGGCCTCGCTGGTGAGCAGCTCCACCATCAGCCTGGGCTCGCAGACCCTGGAGCGGGCCAGGCAGCGGCAGGAAAGCTTCTGGGGCCGGAAATGAATTCGGCCGCTGCGCCGCCAAGGCGGGGAGGGGGGAGCCAAGACTTGCTGGCCAAGGACCGGCTGCCCCAGCCCACTGTGAATCTGCGCGGCATGGTTGGAACACCTTCTTTCGAACAGTAGAGAGAGCCTGACCTCACCGAGTGCATGGCATCAATGAAGCGTTAGGCGAGCCTCATTTATTATCGAATTTGTGTTCATCTATTCCAATATTTATTCCAATATCCGTCCTTAGTTAATAGCAATTCATTCTCATTGGCAAGGCTAAAACAGAGTTTGTCCTTAGTTGTCTACTTGAAATTCGCTAAAAAATGAAATGTTGTTTTTTTACAAATAAAACTTTAACTTCTCTTTTATTGAAGTTGGCTGTGAATTAAAATTTTTCTGTGCGGCTCTCACGCCTCCGTCCCAAGCTCGCCTATTTTCTGTTTCATATTTTAATTGTTGTGAAATTTTTACTGCTAAATTTGCGAAATATGACAAAATTTTTTCCTCGTCTCTCTGCGCGTCATATGCTACTCATCATTCTAGTATAGTAGACTACATTGATTTATTAGTTTATTTATTAGCTCCCGTCCCTCCTCCTAGCAACCTCAGCTTTGACAGGCCGCAAAGTTTGGTGGAGTAAAAAATATTAATTCCTATCTGCAGGATTAGCATTGACTGTTTTGCGTCATTGGCTGCTGCACCAAATTTAACCCAAACTCGCCAGGAATTTTTTTTAAGCTCTAGCAACTATTTATCCTAAATCTTCTAGAATAAGAATATATTATTTATCCTTTGTATGCAAAGTGTTTTGCTGTCTCCACTGGCAAATTCACTTGTTTTTTGTTTTTTGCGCCTGCTTTTTTCTATGAAATTAAATCTGAGCTCAGCAGACTTTCAGCAGCTTTGGCTGAAGTGGGTTGCATGGCTAATGGCGCTCCAACAGGGATCTAGCCATGGTAATATTCTAGTTGCTATGCGGCTGCTGCACCTGTAGCCATGGTAATATTCTAGTTGCTATGCGGCTGGTGCACCTGTAGCCATGGTAATATTCTAGTTGCCATGCGGCTGGTGCACCTGTAGCCATGGTAATATTCTAGTTGCCATGCGGCTGCTGTACCTGTAGCCATGGTAATATTCTAGTTGCTATGCGGCTGCTGCACCTGTAGCCATGGTGATATTCAAGTTGCTATGCGGCTGCTGCACCTGTAGCCATGATAATATTCAAGTTGCTATGCGGCTGCTGCACCTGTAGCCATGATAATATTCAAGTTGCTATGCGGCTGCTGCACCTGTAGCCATGGTAATATTCAAGTTGCTATGCGGCTGCTGCACCTGTAGCCATGGTAATATTCAAGTTGCTATGCGGCTGCTGCACCTGTAGCCATGATAATATTCAAGTTGCTATGCGGCTGCTGCACCTGTAGCCATGATGATATTCAAGTTGCTATGCGGCTGCTGCACCTGTAGCCATGATGATATTCAAGTTGCTATGCGGCTGCTGCACCTGTAGCCATGATAATATTCAAGTTGCTATGCGGCTGCTGCACCTGTAGCCATGGTAATATTCAAGTTGCTATGCGGCTGCTGCACCTGTAGCCATGATGATATTCAAGTTGCTATGCGGCTGCTGCACCTGTAGCCATGATAATATTCAAGTTGCTATGCGGCTGCTGCACCTGTAGCCGTGGTAATATTCAAGTTGCTATGCGGCTGCTGCACCTGTAGCCATGATGATATTCAAGTTGCTATGCGGCTGCTGCACCTGTATCCATGGTGATATTCTAGTTGCTATGCGGCTGGTGCACCCGTAGCCATGGTGATATTCGAGTTGCTATGCGGCTGCTGCACCTGTAGCCATGGTAATATTCTAGTTGCTATGCGGCTGCTGCACCTGTAGCCATGGTAATATTCTAGTTGCTATGCGGCTGCTGCACCTGTAGCCATGATGATATTCAAGTTGCCATGCGGCTGCTGCACCTGTAGCCATGGTAATATTCTAGTTGCTATGCGGCTGCTGCACCTGTAGCCATGGTAATATTCTAGTTGCTATGCGGCTGGTGCACCTGTATCCATGGTGATATTCGAGTTGCTATGCGGCTGGTGCACCCGTAGCCATGGTGATATTCGAGTTGCTATGCGGCTGGTGCACCCGTAGCCATGATGATATTCAAGTTGCTATGCGGCTGGTGCACCTGTATCCATGGTAATATTCTAGTTGCTATGCGGCTGCTGCACCTGTAGCCATGATGATATTCTAGTTGCTATGCGGCTGGTGCACCTGTATCCATGGTGATATTCGAGTTGCTATGCGGCTGGTGCACCCGTAGCCATGGTGATTTTCGAGTTGCTATGCGGCTGGTGCACCCGTAGCCATGGTGATATTCGAGTTGCTATGCGGCTGGTGCACCTGTATTCATGGTGTATCCAGGATGATATTCTAGTTGCTATGCGGCTGGTGCACCTGTATCCATGGTGATATTCAAGTTGCTATGGCGGCTTTAGGCGCTGCCCGCAAATCAAGAGCGACTGTGGACCCGCAGCCCAACTGCAGACCCCTGAACAAGCACACGGATGCGCTCACAGCAGGCCGCGAACCCCAAGTTAATTGGGGCCGGCGGCAGCGCATGGAATCGAACCCGGGGTCTTCGGAGATCGAGTCTGGCGATGCGCTACCGCTGCCTGCTGTCTGCTGGAATTTATCCGCCAATTCCGAAGGCCTGAAGCGAAGGACTTGCATTCGAACTGTAAACATGCAGTGTTTGATCGACTCTCTCTCTCTTTATCTCTCTCTCTCTCTCTCTCTCTCTCTCTCTCTCTCTCTCTCTCTCAGCTTGTCCTCTAGGTGTATATCTGCTGCCTCCGAATCTCGCTGAACCATCTGCAGTCCGCTGCTTATTGCTTCTAATCTGCCCTCCAGGGTCATCAATCATTTCAGTTTGAGTGACAGGTGCGCAGATAATCTGGTTTGACCATTTGACCTTGAACTGGCGCGCTAACACAGTGCCACCGGAATACCTACTGCACTGCCGGCCGGTCCGCTGCAATGGAGTCAAGCTTTAATTCGGGCTGGCAACTCGCCCATTTCTCTAAACTGATCACTTGCGCTGTTCGCTGATGTACTTTAGCCATGGCCGTCTGTCACCCGCAGCGGTAATAGACAGCTGTGTAGGGCCTCACCTGTCTTCAGAATAGGAATAGCCATTCATGATTTGTCTGAGAGGACATGATTTACTAGTCATTTCCAATGGATCTGGCATCTCATCTGACCCATAAGAATGCTGCATCACCCTTCCAGATCCTTGCGGTTGCTGGGCCAGCCTCCCAGAGTGTCAGTTGCTGGGCCAGCCTTCCCTAGCCTCAGTTGCTGAGCCAGCCTCTTAGATCCTCAGTTGCTGGGCCAGCCTCCCAGAGTGTCAGTTGCTGGGCCAGCCTCCCAGATCCTCTGTTGCTGGGCCAGCCTCCCAGATCCTCAGTTGCTGGGCCAGCCTCCCAGAGTGTCAGTTGCTGGGCCAGCCTCCCAGATCCTCTGTTGCTGGGCCAGCCTCCCAGATCCTCAGTTGCTGGGCCAGCCTCCCAGATCCTCTGTTGCTGGGCCAGCCTCCCAGATCCTCAGTTGCTGGGCCAGCCTTCCCGAGCCTCAGTTGCTGAGCCAGCCTCCCAGAGTGTCAGTTGCTGGGCCAGCCTCCCAGAGTGTCAGTTGCTGTGCCAGCCTCCCAGATCCTCTGTTGCTGGGCCAGCCTCCCAGATCCTCAGTTGCTGGGCTACAGCCTCCCAGATCCTCAGTTGCTGAGCCAGCCTCCCAGATCCTCAGTTGCTGGGCCAGCCTCTTAGATCCTCAGTTGCTGGGCCAGCCTCCCAGAGTGTCAGTTGCTGGGCCAGCCTCCCAGAGTGTCAGTTGCTGGGCCAGCCTCCCAGATCCTCAGTTGCTGAGCCAGCCTTCCAGATCCTCAGTTGCTGAGGCAGCCTCCTAGATCCTCAGTTGCTGGGCCAACCTCCCAAATCCTCAGTTGCTGGGCCAGCCTCCCAGAGTGTCAGTTGCTGGGCCAGCCTCTCAGATCCTCAGTTGCTGAGCCAGCCTCCCAAATCCTCAGTTGCTGGGCCAGCCAGCCTCCCAGAGTGTCAGTTGCTGGGCCAGCCTCTCAGATCCTCAGTTGCTGAGCCAGCCTCCCAGATCCTCAGTTGCTGAACCAGCCTCCCAAATCCTCAGTTTCTGGGCAAGCCTCTCAGATCCTCAGTTGCTGGGCCAGCCTCTCAGATCCTCAGTTGCTGAGCCAGCCTCCCAGATCCTCAGTTGCTGAGCCAGCCTCCCAAATCCTCAGTTGCTGGGCCAGCCTCCCAAATCCTCAGTTGCTGGGCCAGCCTCCCAAATCCTCAGTTGCTGGGCCAGCCTCCCAGATCCTCAGTTTCGGGGCATGCCTCTCAGATCCTCAGTTGCTGGGCCAGCCTCCCAGAGTGTAAGTTGCTGGGCAACCACCGCCCCCTCCAGCTCCGAGGCTGGTGGACCACCCTAACAGAAAAAAGTCGCAAGTGACAGAACTTTCTACTAGCTACTAAATAACTTCAATAAACAATGTATATTTATGTACATAGTATGCATTCGGTCCGCAGCCACGCCAAAGTCGCCAATGCGAGTTGCCAGGGCTGGGCACGCATTCGCAGTACCGCAGCCCCCCCCCCCCGCCCCGCATTCTGGCTGCAACCAGCCGCCCGCCAGAGCCCCGCCAGCGCGCTGATCTGTCAGATAGCGCAGCAGCCCTTAATAAATTGTCGGTCCAATTTTTTCAATCAGTTTCAATCTGCCTACAGATTTTTCACTCCATTCAGACGATCGCGCAGCCAATTTAATTTTATTCGCTCCAGCCGAGGTCTTCAATCAGCGACTGACTGCGGACAGCTCCTGGCGATGTCTGGCGGCCGAGCTCCACCAGGCGTCGGCTTTGGCGCAAGCCTGCCGCTGCTGCTGTCGCTGCTGCTGTTGCTGCTGCTGCTGTGCCTTGCTGGGACTGCCGGAGGGCAGGAGGAAGAAAAGCAGAGCAGTAAGTTTGCCCTGCTTCACTGGGCTTCTAGGGGAAGGGGATCGTGGTGGACTTGCAGATTAGCTAAATGAAATCAAATTATTTTAATAAACGAATTACATACGGACTTGTCTACCCGACTCCACCAATCTGTCCACCAATTTGTCTACCCGACTCCACCAATCTGTCCACCAACTTGTCTACCAGACTCTCCACCAATCTGTCTACCACGTTGTCTACCCGACTCTCCACCAATCTGTCTACCAAATTGTCTACCAGACTCTCCACCAATCTGTCCACCAATTTGCCTACCAGACTGTCCACCAATCTGTCCACCAGCTTGTCTACCCGATTCCACTAATCTGTCCACCAGCTTGTCTACCCGACTCCACCAATCTGTCCATCAGATTGTCTACCCGACTTCACCAATCTGTCCACCAATTTGTCTACCAGACTCTCCACCAATCTGTCCACCAACTTGTCTACCAGACTGTCCACCAATCTGTCCACCACGTTGTCTACCCGACTCTTCACCAATCTGTCTACCAAATTGTCTACCAGACTCTCCACCAATCTGTCCACCAACTTGTCTACCAGACCCTCCACCAGTCTGTCGACCAATTTGTCTACCAGACTCTCCACCAATCTGTCCACCACGTTGTCTACCCGACTCTCTACCAATCTGTCCACCAAATTGTCTACCCGACTCTCCACCAATCTGTCTACCAAATTGTCTACCAGACCCTCCACCAGTCTGTCGACCAATTTGTCTATCAGACTCTCCACCAATCTGTCCACCACGTTTTCTACCCGACTCTCTACCAATCTGTCCACCAAATTGTCTACCAGACTGTCCACCAATCTGTCCACCAGCTTGTCTACCCGATTCCACTAATCTGTCCACCAGCTTGTCTACCCGACTCCACCAATCTGTCCACCAGATTGTCTACCCGACTTCACCAATCTGTCCACCAATTTGTCTACCAGACTCTCCACCAATCTGTACACCAATTTGTCTACCAGACTGTCCACCAATCTGTCCACCAATTTTTCTACCAGACTGTCCACCAATCTGTCCACCAGCTTGTCTACCCGACTCCACCAGTCTGTCCACCAGCTTGTCTACCAGACTGTCCACCAGTCTGTCCACCAGCTTGTCTACCAGACTGTCCACCAGTCTGTCCACCAGCTTGTCTACCCGACTCCACCAATCTGTCCACCAGCTTGTCTACCCGACTCCACCAATCTGTCCACCAATTTGTCTACCAGACTCTCCACCAATCTGTCCACCAATTTGTCTACCAGACTGTCCACCAATCTGTCCACCAATTTGTCTACCAGACTCTCCACCAATCTGTCCACCAATTTGTCTACCCGACTCCACCAATCTGTCCACCAATTTGTCTACCAGACTCTCCACCAATCTGTCCACCAAATTGTCTACCAGACTCTCCACCAATCTGTCCACCAATTTGTCTACCAGACTGTCCACCAATCTGTCCACCAGCTTGTCTACCCGACTCTCCACCAGTCTGTCCACCAGCTTGTCTACTCGACTCCACAAATCTGTCCACCAAATGTTCTACCCGACTCTCTACCTATCTGCCCAGCAATTTGTCCACCAGACTGTCGACCAGTCTAAACCATTATGTCTTCGAATCTGTCTATCAAAAAAGAATGTTTTAGAATTTCTATTTAAACGGATTTCAGAATGATTAAAATGTCTGTCAGAATACCCTGGAACGTATCTGGGATTGCATTTCAGGATTTCAGAGACAGAATATCCTTCTAAAACATGTCTTGAATTTTTGTCTCTCGGACATTAGCCAGCTGAAGTCAACAGGTGCCAAGGAATTGCTTTTAGCAGGTTAGAAGCCGTGCAGGAAAAGTACCCAAGATTTTGCCAGGTATTAGCGAACTCTAAGAGTACCGACAAAATTAGAGCTGACAACGATCGCAAATTGTTCTATTTTACGAGATTGCGGCTCGCATATCTGACAGAAGCACTCAATAAAGCTATCAGCAAGCAGGTGAAAGTAATTATTGTCAAGCCGTAAAAAGCTTAATGGCAGCCAGCAAGTTGGGTGCAAAACTGGCATTGGCAGACACAGCAGCCACCTAACCGGACCCAGAGGTCAAACTGTCTGGGTTGCATTAAAGTGGCCAGCATTACCAGCCTGACCAGAACCAGTTTATCTGGCGGCTAATCTCGCTTCCAATTAGCTTGAATACGCACAGGTGTATGCAGTATGGTCAGCACGACGGTCTCTTTAAACTTTGCCGGCTGGAACGGGTGTTGAAATGAAATAAAATTCTTATTAAATCAATATTGAGACATACCGATTTTAGTCCACTTGTATCTCATGGACGATTTTTATAAGTAATTTTAGTAGGCATCTCGTTATCTCGCGTCGCACTTTTATGCCAGCGGCCCAGGTTCGAATCCAAGCTGGAGAGTGCAGTCGCATTAATTTGGAGCTAAATTGGAATCTCGGCTTGGCTCTGCTCTTGCAATTAACACCATTGAGGGCCAACCTCGAGGCACAGTGAAGTGTACATGCCTAATGATAAATAAAGTTAGGGCCGCTGTACACTCCTGTGTGACTGTGTGCCTTTGCGTGTTCCTGCTCAGGGGAGTCGGTGGAATGGGCAGCAATGCCTCTCGCCGGTTGTTTGACAATGTCAAGCTTAAAGTGCGTTAGGGTGCACAAAGCCCTTACCTATACACGTACGCTCGTACTTAAATTAGGAATTGAAGGCTATTTTAGCGTGACCTTTTGGCCCGTCGGGCAGAAAATCCGGCGCGTTTATCGTCATAGAAACTCTGGCTGTCAACTAACTTAAACAGCCAGCAATTTTCAATTTAACTTTCAATACTTCAAGTAGTCTATCGTCGCCAGTGTCGCTTTTACGGCGCCCTCTGATTCTCACTCACATTTCTTTTTTGTTCAGAGGTGTGGGCTCTACCCAGCATACAAGTGAGTTTTCCAGGAGTCAGTTGCTCAGGCCTTCTCAAGGATTTTATCTCTTCAGTAGGGGCTGGATGCATTGTGAGGCTGTGGGACTGCGAACGAATTCTCATTATGATCTGCATTGCTTGGCTCAGCACACCCAGCTTAGTGGATCCGCGGTCTCAGTCTCAGTCTCTCGACCACGGCCGGGAAAGCAAACCGCAAGATGAAACGCATACGAACACTTGATCACTTTTTTATTACAGACTTATTTTAAGCTAAATTCTCACACACAAACGGCGAGAGGCATTGCTGCCAATTCCACCGGCTCCACTGAGCAGGCAGCGTCCTTAACTTAATTTATCGCTAGGCATGTACACTACACTGTGCCTTGGGGTTAATGGCGTTAATTGCACGAGCACAGCCATGCCAAGATTTGACAGCACCTGGGCCGTTTGGAACATAAAAGCGCCGCGCCAGACCAACTAGACTAGGCCCTCAACACTTGATCACACTCCAACCGTGAACAGGTGAGAGGCCAGAGTCACCCTATAGCGCTGATAACATATGCCTATGATCCCTGAGTCCTGGTAGGTCCAACTCGCAGGGTATCACCTTCTGGGGCCCGAGTCCCCAGTCCTGAATGAATTTCGACTATAGGGAAACCCCATTTAGGGTTATACAAAAAACGAATATTTTCGAAATCAATTAGACAACATAGCTGTTTTTGAGTAAACTCTAATTTAGTAGATGCTTTGAATGTTTCCTTCACAAACTTGCAAGTAGGCATTAGGAAAAATTCCTTCCTTCATTTTGGGTTCGGAACTTTCGAAAGTGAGGTGTCGTTTAGTCTTCCTACATACTAAAAATGGTTTGCCACCATTTAGGCATCTATCAATGCGATTGATTTTAGCGAAACGGCTCAATTTTATGCTGAAATGAACGAGTGGAAGAGTCTCTTCGCCTCTTTGAAAAGATGCGGATCCACTCGTCTTCAAATAGACAACTATAAAGAAACATGCTCCAAGGCCGAACAAATCGACATGCTAATTAAATTACTACCGAGTAGCTTGAATGGGCATTGCTATCGGAATTCGTACACTTTCTAGGTTTTTTGTATCCGTGAAGAGCATATAATTTAGCTTCAAAACCGTGTTGTACATTCTAGTCTCAATTGTTCGCACCTAGGCTCGTAAATGAAGTAGAATATAACCTTCCTTCGCTGCAGCCGGATTTCAAAACACATTCGAGATCATCATCAAGCACTGCTGCCAAGAGTGCAAGGCAAAAGAAAAAAACGTCACACAGCATCTGAAAGACCCTAAAAAAGGAACTAAAGAGTTCTTTGTGCACTTTTTGCAACACCTAACCGCGTTCAACAAGCTGATCGACTGTTGTACCGCCTGTCACAATGACACTTGGGACGATACTGAAATTGACCAAGAAAAAGCCAAGCCAAAGAAATCAACAGACGAAAAAAAAACAACTTCGAAACCAATATCCAGAACGACAAGCACTACACAGCAAACTACTGCTTCAACATGGGAAACCCAAGAAACAAGCGCCACGACACAGACAGTTGAGAGCTCGACCGTGAGTGGCGCGACGCCCAGCAGCGAGGCCGAGACTGCGAGCACTGCGTCTGCGTCTACTGTTTCCACTGCGGAACCGGAAGCCACAAGCGCCGCCAGTGTCGAGACGCCGAGCGTGAGTGTACCAGAAGCGACAGGCCCGACATTGAGCACGGAGTCGACACAGACAGTTGAGAGCTCGACCGTGAGTGGCGCGACGCCCAGCAGCGAGGCCGAGACTGCGAGCACTGCGTCTGCGTCTACTGTTTCCACTGCGGAACCGGAAGCCACAAGCGCCGCCAGTGTCGAGACGCCGAGCGTGAGTGTACCAGAAGCGACAGGCCCGACATTGAGCACGGAGTCGACACAGACAGTTGAGAGCTCGACCGTGAGTGGCGCGACGCCCAGCAGCGAGGCCGAGACTGCGAGCACTGCGTCTGCGTCTACTGTTTCCACTGCGGAACCGGAAGCCACAAGCGCCGCCAGTGTCGAGACGCCGAGCGTGAGTGTACCAGAAGCGACAGGCCCGACATTGAGCACGGAGTCGACACAGACAGTTGAGAGCTCGACCGTGAGTGGCGCGACGCCCAGCAGCGAGGCCGAGACTGCGAGCACTGCGTCTGCGTCTACTGTTTCCACTGCGGAACCGGAAGCCACAAGCGCCGCCAGTGTCGAGACGCCGAGCGTGAGTGTACCAGAAGCGACAGGCCCGACATTGAGCACGGAGTCGACACAGACAGTTGAGAGCTCGACCGTGAGTGGCGCGACGCCCAGCAGCGAGGCCGAGACTGCGAGCACTGCGTCTGCGTCTACTGTTTCCACTGCGGAACCGGAAGCCACAAGCGCCGCCAGTGTCGAGACGCCGAGCGTGAGTGTACCAGAAGCGACAGGCCCGACATTGAGCACGGAGTCGACACAGACAGTTGAGAGCTCGACCGTGAGTGGCGCGACGCCCAGCAGCGAGGCCGAGACTGCGAGCACTGCGTCTGCGTCTACTGTTTCCACTGCGGAACCGGAAGCCACAAGCGCCGCCAGTGTCGAGACGCCGAGCGTGAGTGTACCAGAAGCGACAGGCCCGACATTGAGCACGGAGTCGACACAGACAGTTGAGAGCTCGACCGTGAGTGGCGCGACGCCCAGCAGCGAGGCCGAGACTGCGAGCACTGCGTCTGCGTCTACTGTTTCCACTGCGGAACCGGAAGCCACAAGCGCCGCCAGTGTCGAGACGCCGAGCGTGAGTGTACCAGAAGCGACAGGCCCGACATTGAGCACGGAGTCGACACAGACAGTTGAGAGCTCGACCGTGAGTGGCGCGACGCCCAGCAGCGAGGCCGAGACTGCGAGCACTGCGTCTGCGTCTACTGTTTCCACTGCGGAACCGGAAGCCACAAGCGCCGCCAGTGTCGAGACGCCGAGCGTGAGTGTACCAGAAGCGACAGGCCCGACATTGAGCACGGAGTCGACACAGACAGTTGAGAGCTCGACCGTGAGTGGCGCGACGCCCAGCAGCGAGGCCGAGACTGCGAGCACTGCGTCTGCGTCTACTGTTTCCACTGCGGAACCGGAAGCCACAAGCGCCGCCAGTGTCGAGACGCCGAGCGTGAGTGTACCAGAAGCGACAGGCCCGACATTGAGCACGGAGTCGACACAGACAGTTGAGAGCTCGACCGTGAGTGGCGCGACGCCCAGCAGCGAGGCCGAGACTGCGAGCACTGCGTCTGCGTCTACTGTTTCCACTGCGGAACCGGAAGCCACAAGCGCCGCCAGTGTCGAGACGCGAGCGTGAGTGTACCAGAAGCGACAGGCCCGACATTGAGCACGGAGTCGACACAGACAGTTGAGAGCTCGACCGTGAGTGGCGCGACGCCCAGCAGCGAGGCCGAGACTGCGAGCACTGCGTCTGCGTCTACTGTTTCCACTGCGGAACCGGAAGCCACAAGCGCCGCCAGTGTCGAGACGCCGAGCGTGAGTGTACCAGAAGCGACAGGCCCGACATTGAGCACGGAGTCGACACAGACAGTTGAGAGCTCGACCGTGAGTGGCGCGACGCCCAGCAGCGAGGCCGAGACTGCGAGCA
Organism: Macrostomum lignano; assembly: GCA_002269645.1. Classification (NCBI taxonomy): domain Eukaryota; kingdom Metazoa; phylum Platyhelminthes; family Macrostomidae; genus Macrostomum; species Macrostomum lignano. The sequence goes on from NIVC01003131.1 coordinate 57,812, forward strand.
CTGCGTCTGCGTCTACTGTTTCCACTGCGGAACCGGAAGCCACAAGCGCCGCCAGTGTCGAGACGCCGAGCGTGAGTGTACCAGAAGCGACAGGCCCGACATTGAGCACGGAGTCGACACAGACAGTTGAGAGCTCGACCGTGAGTGGCGCGACGCCCAGCAGCGAGGCCGAGACTGCGAGCACTGCGTCTGCGTCTACTGTTTCCACTGCGGAACCGGAAGCCACAAGCGCCGCCAGTGTCGAGACGCCGAGCGTGAGTGTACCAGAAGCGACAGGCCCGACATTGAGCACGGAGTCGACACAGACAGTTGAGAGCTCGACCGTGAGTGGCGCGACGCCCAGCAGCGAGGCCGAGACTGCGAGCACTGCGTCTGCGTCTACTGTTTCCACTGCGGAACCGGAAGCCACAAGCGCCGCCAGTGTCGAGACGCCGAGCGTGAGTGTACCAGAAGCGACAGGCCCGACATTGAGCACGGAGTCGACACAGACAGTTGAGAGCTCGACCGTGAGTGGCGCGACGCCCAGCAGCGAGGCCGAGACTGCGAGCACTGCGTCTGCGTCTACTGTTTCCACTGCGGAACCGGAAGCCACAAGCGCCGCCAGTGTCGAGACGCCGAGCGTGAGTGTACCAGAAGCGACAGGCCCGACATTGAGCACGGAGTCGACACAGACAGTTGAGAGCTCGACCGTGAGTGGCGCGACGCCCAGCAGCGAGGCCGAGACTGCGAGCACTGCGTCTGCGTCTACTGTTTCCACTGCGGAACCGGAAGCCACAAGCGCCGCCAGTGTCGAGACGCCGAGCGTGAGTGTACCAGAAGCGACAGGCCCGACATTGAGCACGGAGTCGACACAGACAGTTGAGAGCTCGACCGTGAGTGGCGCGACGCCCAGCAGCGAGGCCGAGACTGCGAGCACTGCGTCTGCGTCTACTGTTTCCACTGCGGAACCGGAAGCCACAAGCGCCGCCAGTGTCGAGACGCCGAGCGTGAGTGTACCAGAAGCGACAGGCCCGACATTGAGCACGGAGTCGACACAGACAGTTGAGAGCTCGACCGTGAGTGGCGCGACGCCCAGCAGCGAGGCCGAGACTGCGAGCACTGCGTCTGCGTCTACTGTTTCCACTGCGGAACCGGAAGCCACAAGCGCCGCCAGTGTCGAGACGCCGAGCGTGAGTGTACCAGAAGCGACAGGCCCGACATTGAGCACGGAGTCGACACAGACAGTTGAGAGCTCGACCGTGAGTGGCGCGACGCCCAGCAGCGAGGCCGAGACTGCGAGCACTGCGTCTGCGTCTACTGTTTCCACTGCGGAACCGGAAGCCACAAGCGCCGCCAGTGTCGAGACGCCGAGCGTGAGTGTACCAGAAGCGACAGGCCCGACATTGAGCACGGAGTCGACACAGACAGTTGAGAGCTCGACCGTGAGTGGCGCGACGCCCAGCAGCGAGGCCGAGACTGCGAGCACTGCGTCTGCGTCTACTGTTTCCACTGCGGAACCGGAAGCCACAAGCGCCGCCAGTGTCGAGACGCCGAGCGTGAGTGTACCAGAAGCGACAGGCCCGACATTGAGCACGGAGTCGACACAGACAGTTGAGAGCTCGACCGTGAGTGGCGCGACGCCCAGCAGCGAGGCCGAGACTGCGAGCACTGCGTCTGCGTCTACTGTTTCCACTGCGGAACCGGAAGCCACAAGCGCCGCCAGTGTCGAGACGCCGAGCGTGAGTGTACCAGAAGCGACAGGCCCGACATTGAGCACGGAGTCGACACAGACAGTTGAGAGCTCGACCGTGAGTGGCGCGACGCCCAGCAGCGAGGCCGAGACTGCGAGCACTGCGTCTGCGTCTACTGTTTCCACTGCGGAACCGGAAGCCACAAGCGCCGCCAGTGTCGAGACGCCGAGCGTGAGTGTACCAGAAGCGACAGGCCCGACATTGAGCACGGAGTCGACACAGACAGTTGAGAGCTCGACCGTGAGTGGCGCGACGCCCAGCAGCGAGGCCGAGACTGCGAGCACTGCGTCTGCGTCTACTGTTTCCACTGCGGAACCGGAAGCCACAAGCGCCGCCAGTGTCGAGACGCCGAGCGTGAGTGTACCAGAAGCGACAGGCCCGACATTGAGCACGGAGTCGACACAGACAGTTGAGAGCTCGACCGTGAGTGGCGCGACGCCCAGCAGCGAGGCCGAGACTGCGAGCACTGCGTCTGCGTCTACTGTTTCCACTGCGGAACCGGAAGCCACAAGCGCCGCCAGTGTCGAGACGCCGAGCGTGAGTGTACCAGAAGCGACAGGCCCGACATTGAGCACGGAGTCGACACAGACAGTTGAGAGCTCGACCGTGAGTGGCGCGACGCCCAGCAGCGAGGCCGAGACTGCGAGCACTGCGTCTGCGTCTACTGTTTCCACTGCGGAACCGGAAGCCACAAGCGCCGCCAGTGTCGAGACGCCGAGCGTGAGTGTACCAGAAGCGACAGGCCCGACATTGAGCACGGAGTCGACACAGACAGTTGAGAGCTCGACCGTGAGTGGCGCGACGCCCAGCAGCGAGGCCGAGACTGCGAGCACTGCGTCTGCGTCTACTGTTTCCACTGCGGAACCGGAAGCCACAAGCGCCGCCAGTGTCGAGACGCCGAGCGTGAGTGTACCAGAAGCGACAGGCCCGACATTGAGCACGGAGTCGACACAGACAGTTGAGAGCTCGACCGTGAGTGGCGCGACGCCCAGCAGCGAGGCCGAGACTGCGAGCACTGCGTCTGCGTCTACTGTTTCCACTGCGGAACCGGAAGCCACAAGCGCCGCCAGTGTCGAGACGCCGAGCGTGAGTGTACCAGAAGCGACAGGCCCGACATTGAGCACGGAGTCGACACAGACAGTTGAGAGCTCGACCGTGAGTGGCGCGACGCCCAGCAGCGAGGCCGAGACTGCGAGCACTGCGTCTGCGTCTACTGTTTCCACTGCGGAACCGGAAGCCACAAGCGCCGCCAGTGTCGAGACGCCGAGCGTGAGTGTACCAGAAGCGACAGGCCCGACATTGAGCACGGAGTCGACACAGACAGTTGAGAGCTCGACCGTGAGTGGCGCGACGCCCAGCAGCGAGGCCGAGACTGCGAGCACTGCGTCTGCGTCTACTGTTTCCACTGCGGAACCGGAAGCCACAAGCGCCGCCAGTGTCGAGACGCCGAGCGTGAGTGTACCAGAAGCGACAGGCCCGACATTGAGCACGGAGTCGACACAGACAGTTGAGAGCTCGACCGTGAGTGGCGCGACGCCCAGCAGCGAGGCCGAGACTGCGAGCACTGCGTCTGCGTCTACTGTTTCCACTGCGGAACCGGAAGCCACAAGCGCCGCCAGTGTCGAGACGCCGAGCGTGAGTGTACCAGAAGCGACAGGCCCGACATTGAGCACGGAGTCGACACAGACAGTTGAGAGCTCGACCGTGAGTGGCGCGACGCCCAGCAGCGAGGCCGAGACTGCGAGCACTGCGTCTGCGTCTACTGTTTCCACTGCGGAACCGGAAGCCACAAGCGCCGCCAGTGTCGAGACGCCGAGCGTGAGTGTACCAGAAGCGACAGGCCCGACATTGAGCACGGAGTCGACACAGACAGTGAGAGCTCGACCGTGAGTGGCGCGACGCCCAGCAGCGAGGCCGAGACTGCGAGCACTGCGTCTGCGTCTACTGTTTCCACTGCGGAACCGGAAGCCACAAGCGCCGCCAGTGTCGAGACGCCGAGCGTGAGTGTACCAGAAGCGACAGGCCCGACATTGAGCACGGAGTCGACACAGACAGTTGAGAGCTCGACCGTGAGTGGCGCGACGCCCAGCAGCGAGGCCGAGACTGCGAGCACTGCGTCTGCGTCTACTGTTTCCACTGCGGAACCGGAAGCCACAAGCGCCGCCAGTGTCGAGACGCCGAGCGTGAGTGTACCAGAAGCGACAGGCCCGACATTGAGCACGGAGTCGACACAGACAGTTGAGAGCTCGACCGTGAGTGGCGCGACGCCCAGCAGCGAGGCCGAGACTGCGAGCACTGCGTCTGCGTCTACTGTTTCCACTGCGGAACCGGAAGCCACAAGCGCCGCCAGTGTCGAGACGCCGAGCGTGAGTGTACCAGAAGCGACAGGCCCGACATTGAGCACGGAGTCGACACAGACAGTTGAGAGCTCGACCGTGAGTGGCGCGACGCCCAGCAGCGAGGCCGAGACTGCGAGCACTGCGTCTGCGTCTACTGTTTCCACTGCGGAACCGGAAGCCACAAGCGCCGCCAGTGTCGAGACGCCGAGCGTGAGTGTACCAGAAGCGACAGGCCCGACATTGAGCACGGAGTCGACACAGACAGTGAGAGCTCGACCGTGAGTGGCGCGACGCCCAGCAGCGAGGCCGAGACTGCGAGCACTGCGTCTGCGTCTACTGTTTCCACTGCGGAACCGGAAGCCACAAGCGCCGCCAGTGTCGAGACGCCGAGCGTGAGTGTACCAGAAGCGACAGGCCCGACATTGAGCACGGAGTCGACACAGACAGTGAGAGCTCGACCGTGAGTGGCGCGACGCCCAGCAGCGAGGCCGAGACTGCGAGCACTGCGTCTGCGTCTACTGTTTCCACTGCGGAACCGGAAGCCACAAGCGCCGCCAGTGTCGAGACGCCGAGCGTGAGTGTACCAGAAGCGACAGGCCCGACATTGAGCACGGAGTCGACACAGACAGTTGAGAGCTCGACCGTGAGTGGCGCGACGCCCAGCAGCGAGGCCGAGACTGCGAGCACTGCGTCTGCGTCTACTGTTTCCACTGCGGAACCGGAAGCCACAAGCGCCGCCAGTGTCGAGACGCCGAGCGTGAGTGTACCAGAAGCGACAGGCCCGACATTGAGCACGGAGTCGACACAGACAGTTGAGAGCTCGACCGTGAGTGGCGCGACGCCCAGCAGCGAGGCCGAGACTGCGAGCACTGCGTCTGCGTCTACTGTTTCCACTGCGGAACCGGAAGCCACAAGCGCCGCCAGTGTCGAGACGCCGAGCGTGAGTGTACCAGAAGCGACAGGCCCGACATTGAGCACGGAGTCGACACAGACAGTTGAGAGCTCGACCGTGAGTGGCGCGACGCCCAGCAGCGAGGCCGAGACTGCGAGCACTGCGTCTGCGTCTACTGTTTCCACTGCGGAACCGGAAGCCACAAGCGCCGCCAGTGTCGAGACGCCGAGCGTGAGTGTACCAGAAGCGACAGGCCCGACATTGAGCACGGAGTCGACACAGACAGTTGAGAGCTCGACCGTGAGTGGCGCGACGCCCAGCAGCGAGGCCGAGACTGCGAGCACTGCGTCTGCGTCTACTGTTTCCACTGCGGAACCGGAAGCCACAAGCGCCGCCAGTGTCGAGACGCCGAGCGTGAGTGTACCAAAGCGACAGGCCCGACATTGAGCACGGAGTCGAGCACGACAGTAGTGGACGGTGAGTGCGCGACGCCCAGCAGCGAGGCCGAGACTGCGAGCACTGCGTCTGCGTCTACTGTTTCCACTGCGGAACCGGAAGCCACAAGCGCCGCCAGTGTCGAGACGCCGAGCGTGAGTGTACCAGAAGCGACAGGCCCGACATTGAGCACGGAGTCGACACAGACAGTTGAGAGCTCGACCGTGAGTGGCGCGACGCCCAGCAGCGAGGCCGAGACTGCGAGCACTGCGTCTGCGTCTACTGTTTCCACTGCGGAACCGGAAGCCACAAGCGCCGCCAGTGTCGAGACGCCGAGCGTGAGTGTACCAGAAGCGACAGGCCCGACATTGAGCACGGAGTCGACACAGACAGTTGAGAGCTCGACCGTGAGTGGCGCGACGCCCAGCAGCGAGGCCGAGACTGCGAGCACTGCGTCTGCGTCTACTGTTTCCACTGCGGAACCGGAAGCCACAAGCGCCGCCAGTGTCGAGACGCCGAGCGTGAGTGTACCAGAAGCGACAGGCCCGACATTGAGCACGGAGTCGACACAGACAGTGAGAGCTCGACCGTGAGTGGCGCGACGCCCAGCAGCGAGGCCGAGACTGCGAGCACTGCGTCTGCGTCTACTGTTTCCACTGCGGAACCGGAAGCCACAAGCGCCGCCAGTGTCGAGACGCCGAGCGTGAGTGTACCAGAAGCGACAGGCCCGACATTGAGCACGGAGTCGACACAGACAGTTGAGAGCTCGACCGTGAGTGGCGCGACGCCCAGCAGCGAGGCCGAGACTGCGAGCACTGCGTCTGCGTCTACTGTTTCCACTGCGGAACCGGAAGCCACAAGCGCCGCCAGTGTCGAGACGCGAGCGTGAGTGTACCAGAAGCGACAGGCCCGACATTGAGCACGGAGTCGACACAGACAGTTGAGAGCTCGACCGTGAGTGGCGCGACGCCCAGCAGCGAGGCCGAGACTGCGAGCACTGCGTCTGCGTCTACTGTTTCCACTGCGGAACCGGAAGCCACAAGCGCCGCCAGTGTCGAGACGCCGAGCGTGAGTGTACCAGAAGCGACAGGCCCGACATTGAGCACGGAGTCGACACAGACAGTTGAGAGCTCGACCGTGAGTGGCGCGACGCCCAGCAGCGAGGCCGAGACTGCGAGCACTGCGTCTGCGTCTACTGTTTCCACTGCGGAACCGGAAGCCACAAGCGCCGCCAGTGTCGAGACGCCGAGCGTGAGTGTACCAGAAGCGACAGGCCCGACATTGACAGAGTCGAGTACGACAGTAAGTCGAGGACCGTGAGGCGCGACGCCAGCAGCGAGGCCGAGACTGCGAGCACTGCGTCTGCGTCTACTGTTTCCACTGCGGAACCGGAAGCCACAAGCGCCGCCAGTGTCGAGACGCCGAGCGTGAGTGTACCAGAAGCGACAGGCCCGACATTGAGCACGGAGTCGACACAGACAGTTGAGAGCTCGACCGTGAGTGGCGCGACGCCCAGCAGCGAGGCCGAGACTGCGAGCACTGCGTCTGCGTCTACTGTTTCCACTGCGGAACCGGAAGCCACAAGCGCCGCCAGTGTCGAGACGCCGAGCGTGAGTGTACCAGAAGCGACAGGCCCGACATTGAGCACGGAGTCGACACAGACAGTGAGAGCTCGACCGTGAGTGGCGCGACGCCAGCAGCGAGGCCGAGACTGCGAGCACTGCGTCTGCGTCTACTGTTTCCACTGCGGAACCGGAAGCCACAAGCGCCGCCAGTGTCGAGACGCCGAGCGTGAGTGTACCAGA
>NIVC01003132.1:0-53026 GCA_002269645.1 Macrostomum lignano
CTGGTACACTCACGCTCGGCGTCTCGACACTGGCGGCGCTTGTGGCTTCCGGTTCCGCAGTGGAAACAGTAGACGCAGACGCAGTGCTCGCAGTCTCGGCCTCGCTGCTGGGCGTCGCGCCACTCACGGTCGAGCTCTCAACTGTCTGTGTCGACTCCGTGCTCAATGTCGGGCGCTGTCGCTTCTGGTACACTCACGCTCGGCGTCTCGACACTGGCGGCGCTTGTGGCTTCGCGTTCCGCAGTGGAAACAGTAGACGCAGACGCAGTGCTCGCAGTCTCGGCCTCGCTGCTGGCGTCGCGCACTCACGTCGAGCTCTCACTGTCTGTGTCGACTCCGTGCTCAATGTCGGGCCTGTCGCTTCTGGTACACTCACGCTCGGCGTCTCGACACTGGCGGCGCTTGTGGCTTCCGGTTCCGCAGTGGAAACAGTAGACGCAGACGCAGTGCTCGCAGTCTCGGCCTCGCTGTACTCGTCTTCTCCACGGTACTTTCGCTCTCAACTTACTGGTGCAGTGCCTATTCGACTTCTGCTCATGTCTGGCTGTCGCTTCTGAAGTACACTCACGCTCGGCGTCTCGACACTGGCGGCGCTTGTGGCTTCCGGTTCCGCAGTGGAAACAGTAGACGCAGACGCAGTGCTCGCAGTCTCGGCCTCGCTGCTGGGCGTCGCGCCACTCACGGTCGAGCTCTCAACTGTCTGTGTCGACTCCGTGCTCAATGTCGGCCTGTCGCTTCTGGTACACTCACGCTCGGCGTCTCGACACTGGCGGCGCTTGTGGCTTCCGGTTCCGCAGTGGAAACAGTAGACGCAGACGCAGTGCTCGCAGTCTCGGCCTCGCTGCTGGGCGTCGCGCCACTCACGGTCGAGCTCTCAACTGTCTGTGTCGACTCCGTGCTCAATGTCGGGCCTGTCGCTTCTGGTACACTCACGCTCGGCGTCTCGACACTGGCGGCGCTTGTGGCTTCCGGTTCCGCAGTGGAAACAGTAGACGCAGACGCAGTGCTCGCAGTCTCGGCCTCGCTGCTCGTCTTCGCCACGGTACTCGTCTTCGACTTACTGTGCAGTTTGTTCGACTTCTGTCTCTATTCTGGCTGTGCGATTCTGGTACACTCACGCTCGGCGTCTCGACACTGGCGGCGCTTGTGGCTTCCGGTTCCGCAGTGGAAACAGTAGACGCAGACGCAGTGCTCGCAGTCTCGGCCTCGCTGCTGGGCGTCGCGCCACTCACGGTCGAGCTCTCAACTGTCTGTGTCGACTCCGTGCTCAATGTCGGGCCTGTCGCTTCTGGTACACTCACGCTCGGCGTCTCGACACTGGCGGCGCTTGTGGCTTCCGGTTCCGCAGTGGAAACAGTAGACGCAGACGCAGTGCTCGCAGTCTCGGCCTCGCTGCTGGGCGTCGCGCCACTCACGGTCGAGCTCTCAACTGTCTGTGTCGACTCCGTGCTCAATGTCGGGCCTGTCGCTTCTGGTACACTCACGCTCGGCGTCTCGACACTGGCGGCGCTTGTGGCTTCCGGTTCCGCAGTGGAAACAGTAGACGCAGACGCAGTGCTCGCAGTCTCGGCCTCGCTGCTGGGCGTCGCGCCACTCACGGTCGAGCTCTCAACTGTCTGTGTCGACTCCGTGCTCAATGTCGGGCCTGTCGCTTCTGGTACACTCACGCTCGGCGTCTCGACACTGGCGGCGCTTGTGGCTTCCGGTTCCGCAGTGGAAACAGTAGACGCAGACGCAGTGCTCGCAGTCTCGGCCTCGCTGCTGGGCGTCGCGCCACTCACGGTCGAGCTCTCAACTGTCTGTGTCGACTCCGTGCTCAATGTCGGGCCTGTCGCTTCTGGTACACTCACGCTCGGCGTCTCGACACTGGCGGCGCTTGTGGTTTCCGGTTCCGCAGTGGAAACAGTAGACGCAGACGCAGTGCTCGCAGTCTCGGCCTCGCTGCTGGGCGTCGCGCCACTCACGGTCGAGCTCTCAACTGTCTGTGTCGACTCCGTGCTCAATGTCGGGCCTGTCGCTTCTGGTACACTCACGCTCGGCGTCTCGACACTGGCGGCGCTTGTGGCTTCCGGTTCCGCAGTGGAAACAGTAGACGCAGACGCAGTGCTCGCAGTCTCGGCCTCGCTGCTGGGCGTCGCGCCACTCACGGTCGAGCTCTCAACTGTCTGTGTCGACTCCGTGCTCAATGTCGGGCCTGTCGCTTCTGGTACACTCACGCTCGGCGTCTCGACACTGGCGGCGCTTGTGGCTTCCGGTTCCGCAGTGGAAACAGTAGACGCAGACGCAGTGCTCGCAGTCTCGGCCTCGCTGCTGGGCGTCGCGCCACTCACGGTCGAGCTCTCAACTGTCTGTGTCGACTCCGTGCTCAATGTCGGGCCTGTCGCTTCTGGTACACTCACGCTCGGCGTCTCGACACTGGCGGCGCTTGTGGCTTCCGGTTCCGCAGTGGAAACAGTAGACGCAGACAGTGCTCGCAGTCTCGGCCTCGCTGCTGGGCGTCGCGCCACTCACGGTCGAGCTCTCAACTGTCTGTGTCGACTCCGTGCTCAATGTCGGGCCTGTCGCTTCTGGTACACTCACGCTCGGCGTCTCGACACTGGCGGCGCTTGTGGCTTCCGGTTCCGCAGTGGAAACAGTAGACGCAGACGCAGTGCTCGCAGTCTCGGCCTCGCTGCTGGGCGTCGCGCCACTCACGGTCGAGCTCTCAACTGTCTGTGTCGACTCCGTGCTCAATGTCGGGCCTGTCGCTTCTGGTACACTCACGCTCGGCGTCTCGACACTGGCGGCGCTTGTGGCTTCCGGTTCCGCAGTGGAAACAGTAGACGCAGACGCAGTGCTCGCAGTCTCGGCCTCGCTGCTGGGCGTCGCGCCACTCACTGTCGAGCTCTCAACTGTCTGTGTCGACTCCGTGCTCAATGTCGGGCCTGTCGCTTCTGGTACACTCACGCTCGGCGTCTCGACACTGGCGGCGCTTGTGGCTTCCGGTTCCGCAGTGGAAACAGTAGACGCAGACGCAGTGCTCGCAGTCTCGGCCTCGCTGTACTCGGCTCTTCCACTACTTTCGTCTTCAACTTTACTGGGCAGTTTGGCCTATTCTTGTACTCTGCTCAATTCGGGCGTGTCGCTTGTGGTACACTCACGCTCGGCGTCTCGACACTGGCGGCGCTTGTGGCTTCCGGTTCCGCAGTGGAAACAGTAGACGCAGACGCAGTGCTCGCAGTCTCGGCCTCGCTGCTGGGCGTCGCGCCACTCACGGTCGAGCTCTCAACTGTCTGTGTCGACTCCGTGCTCAATGTCGGGCCTGTCGCTTCTGGTACACTCACGCTCGGCGTCTCGACACTGGCGGCGCTTGTGGCTTCCGGTTCCGCAGTGGAAACAGTAGACGCAGACGCAGTGCTCGCAGTCTCGGCCTCGCTGCTGGGCGTCGCGCCACTCACGGTCGAGCTCTCAACTGTCTGTGTCGACTCCGTGCTCAATGTCGGGCCTGTCGCTTCTGGTACACTCACGCTCGGCGTCTCGACACTGGCGGCGCTTGTGGCTTCCGGTTCCGCAGTGGAAACAGTAGACGCAGACGCAGTGCTCGCAGTCTCGGCCTCGCTGCTGGGCGTCGCGCCACTCACGGTCGAGCTCTCAACTGTCTGTGTCGACTCCGTGCTCAATGTCGGGCCTGTCGCTTCTGGTACACTCACGCTCGGCGTCTCGACACTGGCGGCGCTTGTGGCTTCCGGTTCCGCAGTGGAAACAGTAGACGCAGACGCAGTGCTCGCAGTCTCGGCCTCGCTGCTGGGCGTCGCGCCACTCACGGTCGAGCTCTCAACTGTCTGTGTCGACTCCGTGCTCAATGTCGGGCCTGTCGCTTCTGGTACACTCACGCTCGGCGTCTCGACACTGGCGGCGCTTGTGGCTTCCGGTTCCGCAGTGGAAACAGTAGACGCAGACGCAGTGCTCGCAGTCTCGGCCTCGCTGCTGGGCGTCGCGCCACTCACGGTCGAGCTCTCAACTGTCTGTGTCGACTCCGTGCTCAATGTCGGGCCTGTCGCTTCTGGTACACTCACGCTCGCGTCTCGACACTGGCGGCGCTTGTGGCTTCCGGTTCCGCAGTGGAAACAGTAGACGCAGACGCAGTGCTCGCAGTCTCGGCCTCGCTGCTGGGCGTCGCGCCACTCACGGTCGAGCTCTCAACTGTCTGTGTCGACTCCGTGCTCAATGTCGGGCCTGTCGCTTCTGGTACACTCACGCTCGGCGTCTCGACACTGGCGGCGCTTGTGGCTTCCGGTTCCGCAGTGGAAACAGTAGACGCAGACGCAGTGCTCGCAGTCTCGGCCTCGCTGCTGGGCGTCGCGCCACTCACGGTCGAGCTCTCAACTGTCTGTGTCGTGGCGCTTGTTTCTTGGGTTTCCCATGTTGAAGCAGTAGTTTGCTGTGTAGTGCTTGTCGTTCTGGATATTGGTTTCGAAGTTGTTTTTTTTTCGTCTGTTGATTTCTTTGGCTTGGCTTTTTCTTGGTCAATTTCAGTATCGTCCCAAGTGTCATTGTGACAGGCGGTACAACAGTCGATCAGCTTGTTGAACGCGGTTAGGTGTTGCAAAAAGTGCACAAAGAACTCTTTAGTTCCTTTTTTAGGGTCTTTCAGATGCTGTGTGACGTTTTTTTCTTTTGCCTTGCACTCTTGGCAGCAGTGCTTGATGATGATCTCGAATGTGTTTTGAAATCCGGCTGCAGCGAAGGAAGGTTATATTCTACTTCATTTACGAGCCTAGGTGCGAACAATTGAGACTAGAATGTACAACACGGTTTTGAAGCTAAATTATATGCTCTTCACGGATACAAAAAACCTAGAAAGTGTACTGAATTCCGATAGCAATGCCCATTCAAGCTACTCGGTAGTAATTTAATTAGCATGTCGATTTGTTCGGCCTTGGAGCATGTTTCTTTATAGTTGTCTATTTGAAGACGAGTGGATCCGCATCTTTTCAAAGAGGCGAAGAGACTCTTCCACTCGTTCATTTCAGCATAAAATTGAGCCGTTTCGCTAAAATCAATCGCATTGATAGATGCCTAAATGGTGGCAAACCATTTTTAGTATGTAGGAAGACTAAACGACACCTCACTTTCGAAAGTTCCGAACCCAAAATGAAGGAAGGAATTTTTCCTAATGCCTACTTGCAAGTTTGTGAAGGAAACATTCAAAGCATCTACTAAATTAGAGTTTACTCAAAAACAGCTATGTTGTCTAATTGATTTCGAAAATATTCGTTTTTTGTATAACCCTAAATGGGGTTTCCCTATAGTCGAAATTCATTCAGGACTGGGGACTCGGGCCCCAGAAGGTGATACCCTGCGAGTTGGACCTACCAGGACTCAGGGATCATAGGCATATGTTATCAGCGCTATAGGGTGACTCTGGCCTCTCACCTGTTCACGGTTGGAGTGTGATCAAGTGTTGAGGGCCTAGTCTAGTTGGTCTGGCGCGGCGCTTTTATGTTCCAAACGGCCCAGGTGCTGTCAAATCTTGGCATGGCTGTGCTCGTGCAATTAACGCCATTAACCCCAAGGCACAGTGTAGTGTACATGCCTAGCGATAAATTAAGTTAAGGACGCTGCCTGCTCAGTGGAGCCGGTGGAATTGGCAGCAATGCCTCTCGCCGTTTGTGTGTGAGAATTTAGCTTAAAATAAGTCTGTAATAAAAAAGTGATCAAGTGTTCGTATGCGTTTCATCTTGCGGTTTGCTTTCCCGGCCGTGGTCGAGAGACTGAGACTGAGACCGCGGATCCACTAAGCTGGGTGTGCTGAGCCAAGCAATGCAGATCATAATGAGAATTCGTTCGCAGTCCCACAGCCTCACAATGCATCCAGCCCCTACTGAAGAGATAAAATCCTTGAGAAGGCCTGAGCAACTGACTCCTGGAAAACTCACTTGTATGCTGGGTAGAGCCCACACCTCTGAACAAAAAAGAAATGTGAGTGAGAATCAGAGGGCGCCGTAAAAGCGACACTGGCGACGATAGACTACTTGAAGTATTGAAAGTTAAATTGAAAATTGCTGGCTGTTTAAGTTAGTTGACAGCCAGAGTTTCTATGACGATAAACGCGCCGGATTTTCTGCCCGACGGGCCAAAAGGTCACGCTAAAATAGCCTTCAATTCCTAATTTAAGTACGAGCGTACGTGTATAGGTAAGGGCTTTGTGCACCCTAACGCACTTTAAGCTTGACATTGTCAAACAACCGGCGAGAGGCATTGCTGCCCATTCCACCGACTCCCCTGAGCAGGAACACGCAAAGGCACACAGTCACACAGGAGTGTACAGCGGCCCTAACTTTATTTATCATTAGGCATGTACACTTCACTGTGCCTCGAGGTTGGCCCTCAATGGTGTTAATTGCAAGAGCAGAGCCAAGCCGAGATTCCAATTTAGCTCCAAATTAATGCGACTGCACTCTCCAGCTTGGATTCGAACCTGGGCCGCTGGCATAAAAGTGCGACGCGAGATAACGAGATGCCTACTAAAATTACTTATAAAAATCGTCCATGAGATACAAGTGGACTAAAATCGGTATGTCTCAATATTGATTTAATAAGAATTTTATTTCATTTCAACACCCGTTCCAGCCGGCAAAGTTTAAAGAGACCGTCGTGCTGACCATACTGCATACACCTGTGCGTATTCAAGCTAATTGGAAGCGAGATTAGCCGCCAGATAAACTGGTTCTGGTCAGGCTGGTAATGCTGGCCACTTTAATGCAACCCAGACAGTTTGACCTCTGGGTCCGGTTAGGTGGCTGCTGTGTCTGCCAATGCCAGTTTTGCACCCAACTTGCTGGCTGCCATTAAGCTTTTTACGGCTTGACAATAATTACTTTCACCTGCTTGCTGATAGCTTTATTGAGTGCTTCTGTCAGATATGCGAGCCGCAATCTCGTAAAATAGAACAATTTGCGATCGTTGTCAGCTCTAATTTTGTCGGTACTCTTAGAGTTCGCTAATACCTGGCAAAATCTTGGGTACTTTTCCTGCACGGCTTCTAACCTGCTAAAAGCAATTCCTTGGCACCTGTTGACTTCAGCTGGCTAATGTCCGAGAGACAAAAATTCAAGACATGTTTTAGAAGGATATTCTGTCTCTGAAATCCTGAAATGCAATCCCAGATACGTTCCAGGGTATTCTGACAGACATTTTAATCATTCTGAAATCCGTTTAAATAGAAATTCTAAAACATTCTTTTTTGATAGACAGATTCGAAGACATAATGGTTTAGACTGGTCGACAGTCTGGTGGACAAATTGCTGGGCAGATAGGTAGAGAGTCGGGTAGAACATTTGGTGGACAGATTTGTGGAGTCGAGTAGACAAGCTGGTGGACAGACTGGTGGAGAGTCGGGTAGACAAGCTGGTGGACAGATTGGTGGACAGTCTGGTAGACAAATTGGTGGACAGATTGGTGGAGAGTCTGGTAGACAATTTGGTGGACAGATTGGTGGAGAGTCTGGTAGACAAATTGGTGGACAGATTGGTGGAGTCGGGTAGACAAATTGGTGGACAGATTGGTGGAGAGTCTGGTAGACAAATTGGTGGACAGATTGGTGGACAGTCTGGTAGACAAATTGGTGGACAGATTGGTGGAGAGTCTGGTAGACAAATTGGTGGACAGATTGGTGGAGTCGGGTAGACAAGCTGGTGGACAGATTGGTGGAGTCGGGTAGACAAGCTGGTGGACAGACTGGTGGACAGTCTGGTAGACAAGCTGGTGGACAGACTGGTGGACAGTCTGGTAGACAAGCTGGTGGACAGACTGGTGGAGTCGGGTAGACAAGCTGGTGGACAGATTGGTGGACAGTCTGGTAGAAAAATTGGTGGACAGATTGGTGGACAGTCTGGTAGACAAATTGGTGTACAGATTGGTGGAGAGTCTGGTAGACAAATTGGTGGACAGATTGGTGAAGTCGGGTAGACAATCTGGTGGACAGATTGGTGGAGTCGGGTAGACAAGCTGGTGGACAGATTAGTGGAATCGGGTAGACAAGCTGGTGGACAGATTGGTGGACAGTCTGGTAGACAATTTGGTGGACAGATTGGTAGAGAGTCGGGTAGAAAACGTGGTGGACAGATTGGTGGAGAGTCTGATAGACAAATTGGTCGACAGACTGGTGGAGGGTCTGGTAGACAATTTGGTAGACAGATTGGTGGAGAGTCGGGTAGACAATTTGGTGGACAGATTGGTAGAGAGTCGGGTAGACAACGTGGTGGACAGATTGGTGGAGAGTCTGGTAGACAAATTGGTCGACAGACTGGTGGAGGGTCTGGTAGACAAGTTGGTGGACAGATTGGTGGAGAGTCTGGTAGACAATTTGGTAGACAGATTGGTGAAGAGTCGGGTAGACAACGTGGTGGACAGATTGGTGGACAGTCTGGTAGACAAGTTGGTGGACAGATTGGTGGAGAGTCTGGTAGACAAATTGGTGGACAGATTGGTGAAGTCGGGTAGACAATCTGATGGACAGATTGGTGGAGTCGGGTAGACAAGCTGGTGGACAGATTAGTGGAATCGGGTAGACAAGCTGGTGGACAGATTGGTGGACAGTCTGGTAGGCAAATTGGTGGACAGATTGGTGGAGAGTCTGGTAGACAATTTGGTAGACAGATTGGTGGAGAGTCGGGTAGACAACGTGGTAGACAGATTGGTGGAGAGTCTGGTAGACAAGTTGGTGGACAGATTGGTGGAGTCGGGTAGACAAATTGGTGGACAGATTGGTGGAGTCGGGTAGACAAGTCCGTATGTAATTCGTTTATTAAAATAATTTGATTTCATTTAGCTAATCTGCAAGTCCACCACGATCCCCTTCCCCTAGAAGCCCAGTGAAGCAGGGCAAACTTACTGCTCTGCTTTTCTTCCTCTTGCCCTCCGGCAGTCCCAGCAAGGCACAGCAGCAGCAGCAACAGCAGCAGCGACAGCAGCAGCGGCAGGCTTGCGCCAAAGCCGACGCCTGGTGGAGCTCGGCCGCCAGACATCGCCAGGAGCTGTCCGCAGTCAGTCGCTGATTGAAGACCTCGGCTGGAGCGAATAAAATTAAATTGGCTGCGCGATCGTCTGAATGGAGTGAAAAATCTGTAGGCAGATTGAAACTGATTGAAAAAATTGGACCGACAATTTATTAAGGGCTGCTGCGCTATCTGACAGATCAGCGCGCTGGCGGGCTCTGGCGGGCGGCTGGTTGCAGCCAGAATGCGGGGCGGGGGGGGGGCTGCGGTACTGCGAATGCGTGCCCAGCCCTGGAAACTCGCATTGGCGACTTTGGCGTGGCTGCGGACCGAATGCATACTATGTACATAAATATACATTGTTTATTGAAGTTATTTAGTAGCTAGTAGAAAGTTCTGTCACTTGCGACTTTTTTCTGTTAGGGTGGTCCACCAGCCTCGGAGCTGGAGGGGGCGGTGGTTGCCCAGCAACTTACACTCTGGGAGGCTGGCCCAGCAACTGAGGATCTGAGAGGCATGCCCCGAAACTGAGGATCTGGGAGGCTGGCCCAGCAACTGAGGATTTGGGAGGCTGGCCCAGCAACTGAGGATTTGGGAGGCTGGCCCAGCAACTGAGGATTTGGGAGGCTGGCTCAGCAACTGAGGATCTGGGAGGCTGGCTCAGCAACTGAGGATCTGAGAGGCTGGCCCAGCAACTGAGGATCTGAGAGGCTTGCCCAGAAACTGAGGATTTGGGAGGCTGGTTCAGCAACTGAGGATCTGGGAGGCTGGCTCAGCAACTGAGGATCTGAGAGGCTGGCCCAGCAACTGACACTCTGGGAGGCTGGCTGGCCCAGCAACTGAGGATTTGGGAGGCTGGCTCAGCAACTGAGGATCTGAGAGGCTGGCCCAGCAACTGACACTCTGGAGGCTGGCCCAGCAACTGAGGATTTGGGAGGCTGGCCCAGCAACTGAGGATCTAGGAGGCTGCCTCAGCAACTGAGGATCTGGAAGGCTGGCTCAGCAACTGAGGATCTGGGAGGCTGGCCCAGCAACTGACACTCTGGGAGGCTGGCCCAGCAACTGACACTCTGGGAGGCTGGCCCAGCAACTGAGGATCTAAGAGGCTGGCCCAGCAACTGAGGATCTGGGAGGCTGGCTCAGCAACTGAGGATCTGGGAGGCTGTAGCCCAGCAACTGAGGATCTGGGAGGCTGGCCCAGCAACAGAGGATCTGGGAGGCTGGCCCAGCAACTGACACTCTGGGAGGCTGGCCCAGCAACTGAGGATCTGGGAGGCTGGCTCAGCAACTGAGGCTCGGGAAGGCTGGCCCAGCAACTGAGGATCTGGGAGGCTGGCTCAGCAACTGAGGATCTGGGAGGCTGGCCCAGCAACTGAGGATCTGGGAGGCTGGCCCAGCAACAGAGGATCTGGGAGGCTGGCCCAGCAACTGAGGATCTAGGAGGCTGCCTCAGCAACTGAGGATCTGGAAGGCTGGCTCAGCAACTGAGGATCTGGGAGGCTGGCCCAGCAACTGACACTCTGGGAGGCTGGCCCAGCAACTGACACTCTGGGAGGCTGGCCCAGCAACTGAGGATCTAAGAGGCTGGCCCAGCAACTGAGGATCTGGGAGGCTGGCTCAGCAACTGAGGATCTGGGAGGCTGTAGCCCAGCAACTGAGGATCTGGGAGGCTGGCCCAGCAACAGAGGATCTGGGAGGCTGGCTCAGCAACTGACACTCTGGGAGGCTGGCCCAGCAACTGAGGATCTGGGAGGCTGGCTCAGCAACTGAGGCTCGGGAAGGCTGGCCCAGCAACTGAGGATCTGGGAGGCTGGCCCAGCAACTGAGGATCTGGGAGGCTGGCCCAGCAACTGAGGATCTGGGAGGCTGGCCCAGCAACAGAGGATCTGGGAGGCTGGCCCAGCAACTGAGGATCTGGGAGGCTGGCCCAGCAGATGAGGATCTGGGAGGCTGGCCCAGCAACTGAGGATCTGGGAGGCTGGCCCAGCAGATGAGGATCTGGGAGGCTGGCCCAGCAACTGAGGATCTGGGAGGCTGGCCCAGCAACTGAGGATCTGGGAGGCTGGCCCAGCAACTGAGGATCTGGGAGGCTGGCTCAGCAACTGAGGATCTGGGAGGCTGGCCCAGCAACTGAGGATCTGAGAGGCTGGCCCAGCAACTGACACTCTGGGAGGCTGGCTGGCCCAGCAACTGAGGATTTGGGAGGCTGGCTCAGCAACTGAGGATCTGAGAGGCTGGCCCAGCAACTGACACTCTGGGAGGCTGGCCCAGCAACTGAGGATCTGGGAGGCTGGCCCAGCAACTGAGGATCTGGGAGGCTGGCCCAGCAACTGAGGATCTGGGAGGCTGGCCCAGCAGATGAGGATCTGGGAGGCTGGCCCAGCAACCGCAAGGATCTGGAAGGGTGATGCAGCATTCTTATGGGTCAGATGAGATGCCAGATCCATTGGAAATGACTAGTAAATCATGTCCTCTCAGACAAATCATGAATGGCTATTCCTATTCTGAAGACAGGTGAGGCCCTACACAGCTGTCTATTACCGCTGCGGGTGACAGACGGCCATGGCTAAAGTACATCAGCAGCAGCGCAGGTGTTCAGTTTAGAGAAATGGGCGAGTTGCCTGCCCGAATTAAAGCTTGGCTCCATTGCAGCGGACCGGCCGGCAGTGCAGTGGGTATTCCGGTGGCACTGTGTTAGCGCGCCAGTTCAAGGTCAATGGTCAAACCAGATTGTCTGCGCACCTGTCACTCAAACTGAAATGATTGATGACCCTGGAGGGTAGCCTAGAAGCAATAAGCAGCGGACTGCAGATGGTTCAGCGAGATTCGGAGGCAGCAGATATACACCTAGAGGACAAGCTGAGAGAGAGAGAGAGAGTCGATCAAACACTGCATGTTTACAGTTCGAATGCAAGTCCTTCGCTTCAGCCCTTCGGAATTGGCGGATAAATTCCAGCCGCTGCGGAGCAGACAGGCTTCAGTAGCCTTCAAGCAGCGGCCGGAGGCACAGCAGGTCAGCGGTAGCGCATCGCCAGACTCGATCTCCGAAGACCCCGGGTTCGATTCCCTGCGCTGCCGCCGGCCCCCCTTAACTTGGGGTTCGCGGCCTGCCGGGAGCGCATGGCCATGTGCGTGCTTAGGGGTCTGCAGTTGGGCTGTGGGTCCACCGTCTCCCTTGATTTGCGGGCAGCGCCTAAAGCCGCATAGAAACTAGAATATCACCATGGCTACAGGTGCAGCAGCCGCATAGCAACTAGAATATCACCATTGATACGGGTGCACCAGCCGCATAGCAACTAGAATATCACCATGGCTACGGGTGCACCAGCCGCATAGCAACTAGAATATCACCATGGATACGGGTGCACCAGCCGCATAGCAACTAGAATCATGGCTACAGGTGCAGCAGCCGCATAGCAACTAGAATATCACCATGGATACGGGTGCACCAGCCGCATAGCAACTAGAATCATGGATACAGGTGCACCAGCCGCATAGCAACTAGAATACATGCAACCCACTTCAGCCAAAGCTGCTCAAAGTCTGCTGAGCTCAGATTTCATAGAAAAAAAAACACGCGCAAAAACAAGTGAATTTGCCAGAGGAGACAGCAAAATACTTTGCATACAAAGGATAAATAATATATTTTTATTCTAGAAGATTTCGGATAAATATTTGCTAGAGCTTAGAAAAAAATTCCTGGTGAATTTGGGTTAAAATTGGTGCAGCAGCCAATGACGCAAAACAGTCAATGCTAATCCTGCAGATAGGAATTAACATTTTTTACCCCAATGAACTTTGCGGCCTGTCAAAGCTGAGGTTGCTAGGAGGGACGGGATCTAATAAATAAACTAATAAATCAGTATAGTCTACTATACTAGAATGATGAGTAGCATATGCCGCGCAGAGAGACGAGGAAAAAATTTGTCATATTTCGCAAATTTAGCACTAAAAATTTCACAACAATTAAAATATGAAACAGAAAATAGGCGAGCTTGGGACGGAGGCGTGAGAGCGACAGAGCGGATTTAAGCAGCTAAAAACACGGCACAGATAAATTTGAATTCACAGCCAACTTCAATAAATGAGAAGTTAAAGTTTTATTTGTAAAAAATCAACATTTAAAACGAATTTCAAGTAGACTCAACTAAGGACAAACTCTGCTTTAGCCTTGCCAATGAGAATGAATTGGGTTATTAACTAAGGACGGATAGTGGAATAAATATTGGCATAGCTGAACACAAATTCGATAAGAATTGAGGCTTGCCAAACGCTTCATTGATGCACTCGGTGAGACAGTCAGGCCCCCCTGCAGACTTACCGGCTCTCTCTCTTTCTCTCTACTGTTCGAAAGAAAGTGTTCCAACCATGCCGCGCAGATTCAGAGTGGGCGGGGGCAGCCGGTCCTTGGCCAGCAAGTCTTCGCTCGAATTTTATTTCCGGCCCCAGAAGGCCTCCTGCCGCTGCCTGGCCCGCTCCAGGGTCTGCGAGCCCAGGCTGATGGTGGAGCTGCTCACCAGCGAGGCCGTGTCGCTGAAGAAGCCGTCGCTGAACTGCGTGTCGTCCAGCGGCGCCGGCTGCTGCTGCTGCTGCGGCGGCGGCGGCGTGGCTGCCGACAGCTCCGAGCCGTTCACGCGGGGCTCGTCGCGACGGCGCTGAATGGCTGCCTTCTGCTGCTGCGGCGCCCTCGGAGACAGCGTCAGCGGGGTGTCGTGGCTGGCCGTCTCGTCCACCAGCGGCGCCACGTCGCGCGTCGGCAGGCCGGCCGGCGGCAGCTCGGCGGGAGACCGCTGGCGGCCGGGCTGGCGGCGGCCGGCGGCGCGCAGCAGCTGGCGCGACTCGCGGATCATCCGGCCGACCGGCTTGCGGCCGCCGAGTGGCCGGCCGAGATCTGCGGGTGCGGATAGTCTGCACTACTGACAAGTCCATAATGGAATCGCCCCAGAGAAATTCCTCACCCTCGGCATCGTCCAGCATCTGCTCGCCATCGCTATCGGCAGCCGCAACCTGAACGGCGGCTTCGTCGTCGTCGATCTCCGGCTGTCCGTCGTTGCCGACTTGGGCGTCGGGCCGTCCGACCAGCACGCCGCCGAAGTTCGGCGTAGTTCTGTCGTAGTGGTGCCTGACGAAGCCCTGGCGGGCGCTGTCCCGGACGCGCGGCGTGCCGTAGCGCCCGACTGTCTCGCTCTCCGGCAGGCGGCGCCGGACGACGGCATCGGCAGCGGCGCCCGCGCCGGTGGCGCTGCGAGCTCGGCGCCTACGCCGAATCTTCTGCCGCTGGTCCCGGCGCCGCTGGTATTTCTCGCCGTAGTCGTCGCCGTTGCCGTCGTCGTCGAGCTCGACGTCGTCGCCGTCATCGGGCGATGCGGCGGCGAGGTCCTCCGGGTCGCTGGCCCAGGCGGCCTGTGGGTGCTGCGCCGGGGCCGTGCGAGGCCGCTCGTTGTTGTCGTCGGCGGAACGGGCGGAGTCCGGCGGCTGCCAGGCGTCTAAGTTCGGAGCGTACACCTGGATTGCGGTGATGGGGTTGCGGTGGGGAGGTCACAGTGAGGTCACAATGATAAAGTCACGATGATACTAATACCAAGGGTAACTAAGGGTGACCGGTCCCGATGATCTGCAAGCACTGAGAGCCTCACTTGAGCCAGGTGCTGCCTTGAGAAATGAGTCCCGTGGGCGCGCAGCCGGTACTGAGCGGCCCGCTGTCGCAGCTCGCGCGCCTCCCGCAGGCGGCGCTGCCAGTCGGTTTCGCCTCCGTTGGCGGCGGCCTCGCCGAAGGCGCGGTGGTACTCGCTTTCGAGAGGCCCGTAGCTGCCCAGCGGGAAGGACATCCGCTGCGGGTTCAGTGTCTCCGCAGGCTTGAACTCCCGGCCGGCCACCTTCACCTTGGGCGGCTGCGGACCGGCCACCGTTTGCTGCTGCTGGGTTGTCATCGACTTCCTTGACGGCACGAGGCCAACGGCTGGGGACCGGACATCCGGCTGCTTGTACCGGAACTGCCGCCTGTACTCAGTAGTCACAGGAACTGCCACCGGCTTCGAACCCGGGCCGCCCGTCTGCGTGCTGACTGCGGCTGCTGCTTTCTTGGCCTTAGCAGCAGCTGCCGAGTTCACAACGTCCAGGTGGGAGCGGTGGGCCGCCTTCCGGTTCTCTGCCAGCGCCGCCCGCTGCCGCTCGCGACGGCGCTGATGCTCGGAGGCTTCGGCGGCAGCGGCTGCGGCGGCGGCGTAGCTCAACTGGAGGGCGGTTGGGGATTGAGTAGTTTGAGCTTCGCTGTCAAGCAGCTGGTTGAACTCGAGTAATTGAGCTCAAGATTATTGCGATCGTCCAATCAAACTCGGAAAATTTGAGGTCGCGAGTGTCAGAAGCCAGCCTGACCGCTCCGCCAAGTTTAGCGGTAGGGGAAGAGTCGAGTCGGGACAAAAAGAAGCCAAAGAAGCCACCCCTCACCTGTGAGACATCCCCCCACCCCTCACCTGGTGAGGCATCCTCCCACCCCTCACCTGGTGAGGCATCCCCCCCATCCCTCACCTGGTGAGGCATCTCCCACCCCTCACCTGGTGAGGCATCTCCCACCCCACACCTGGTGAGGCATCCCCCCACCCCTCACCTGGTGAGGCATCCCCCCATCCCTCACCTGGTACTCGCTCGCCTTAGTCGGTTTGTTGCCCTGGGGCCGTTTGGCATCGGCGAGGCCCAGCTGGCGCTTCTTGGCGTAGTCGGGGTCGCGCACGGCGTACGGATCCGCCTCCAGGTCCCTGTAGAACGGCGGCGTCTTTGGCCGCTGGTACAGCGGCTCGACAGCGGCCGGCGGCTCAGCTGCCCCACCGCCGCCTTCGCCGCGCCTCATCAGGGCCTCAGCTTCCAGGCGTCGGGACTCCCGGCGGGCTTTGGCCAGCTGAACCTCCAGCTCCTTGGTTGAGACGGACGCTTCGGCTGGCGCGGCGGCCTCCTGACTGCGGTGACGGCGCCGGCGGTGATGGCGCTTTGCCGGCTGCTGCTGATGCTGCTGCTTCTCCCTCTGCTTCCGCTGCCGGTCCGGCATGGTCAGCTGCCGCTTCACTTCGCGCGGCGTCTCCGGCGTCGCCACCGGCGGCTCGTCGTCGTCAGTGAAGAAGTCGCCGCCGCCGCCGCCGCCGCCGCCGCCGCCGTTCACGGCGGGTTTCTGTACGGCCTCTGCGCCGCCTTTCTGTTGCAGGCGCAGCTTGCGGTCGCGCTGGCGCTGCTCCTGCTCGAGCTTCTCCTGCAGGAGCAACAGACACGTGGCATGTCACAGCACAGCGCTTTTGACACTGAAGTTATCTTAGACAAATAGTGGCACCTCCACGATCGCATGAGGGCTGCGGGAACCCTTGGCACAACGCAATCGGTCACATCATCTCACAGCCAATGCTGACGGCAACTCTGCCCAATTCCGCTGATTTCTGAGCACATGCAAGCGCGCCAACACTGTACGCAGGCACACGCTCAAACAGGGTGTACAGCAGCCTTGACTTTCTAATTGTCAGGCCATCGTGGATGTGAAACGCATGACAACCCCGGGCCAATGTTTCGTGCACAAAAGCCTCAAATGAATGTTTAAGCATACTGAATCGAACCAGGGATCATGGAGACACGAGAGTCAGACGTGTGGAGACACGAGAGTCAGACGTGTGGAGACACGAGAGTCAGACGTGTGGAGACAAGAGAGTCAGATGTGTGGAGACAAGAGAGTCAGACGTGTGGAGACAAGAGAGTCAGACGTGTGGAGACACGACAGTCAGACGTGTGGAGACACGAGAGTCAGACTTGTGGAGACACGAGAGTCAGACGTGTGGAGACACGAGAGTCAGACGTGTTGAGACACGAGAGTCAGACGTGTTGAGACACGAGAGTCAGACGTGTTGAGACACGAGAGTCAGACGTGTTGAGACACGAGAGTCAGACGTGTGGAGACACGAGAGTCAGACTCAGACTTGTGAAGACACGAGAGTCAGACGTGTGGAGACACGAGAGTCAGACGTGTTGAGACACGAGAGTCAGACGTGTTGAGACACGAGAGTCAGACGTGTGGAGACACAAGAGTCAGACTTGTGGAGACACGAGAGTCAGACGTGTGGAGACACGAGAGTCAGACTTGTGGAGACACGAGAGTCAGACTTGTGGAGACACGAGAGTCAGACTTGTGGAGACACGAGAGTCAGACGTGTGGAGACACGAGAGTCAGACTTGTGGAGACACGAGAGTCAGACGTGTTGAGACACGAGAGTCAGACGTGTTGAGACACGAGAGTCAGACGTGTTGAGACACGAGAGTCAGACGTGTGGAGACACAAGAGTCAGACTTGTGGAGACACGAGAGTCAGACGTGTGGAGACACGAGAGTCAGACTTGTGGAGACACGAGAGTCAGACTTGTTGAGACACGAGAGTCAGACTTGTGGAGACACGAGAGTCAGGCGTGTGGAGACACGAGAGTCAGACTTGTTTAACAAAGCAACAGACCTGCTCGCGCTGAGCTGCCAGGCTGAGGCTGCGCATCTTGTGCGCCTCCTTGGCGTAGTTGGGGTGCGCCTGCGATGGCGCGAACTTATCTGACTTTTGCCCGGCCAAAAGGAAGCTGTCCTCGGTGGGGGTCTCCGGCACGCCCAGCTTCACGCTGTCCTGGACGTGTTCGACGCGTTTCCTGCGCTGCAGCGGCGGCTCCATGACGTTGTAGCGACGCAGCGACTCAATGCCCGCGGTGGGCCGGAGCTGCTCGCCACTCGGGAAGAAGCTGGCGCTCTTGTTGGACTCGTTCCACTTGTAGCTGCGGTCGTACTCGGATGCGCCGGCGAAACGGGCGGCTGGGCGGGACGCTTCGAGCATGGCTTGGTGGGGCTGCAGAATCAGTATGGGGAAGAAAGTAGTCACTGTGCTATTATATCTGGCCAATGACTGCTAAATTGAAGCTATGCTGCTGAAACTCTAGTTAAATAATACTATCTAGTTGTCTCTACACTCATTTACATGCATATAGCAGCTGTTTATGAACACATTGTAGCAGCTAAGAAACTATTTTAGGAATTTATGACCTACAAGGCTAAAAATCTTAAAGGCCTAGATCTAAAAACTAAATTTTATACAATAGGAGATAATAATAATAACTGATACACCTGTCCCACTTGGACCAGATGTGCAACAAACAGCTTAGCTGCAGCTACTGTACAGTGCAACTAAAGGCTGCTTGTTGTTGTTAAATGGGGTGGGAAGCCGGGAGCTACCTGTGGATTAGCCCTAAGAGGGGCTCTGCTGCTGAGGGGCACTACCAGGGGCATATAGCTTGAGATACCCCAAGATTGGACCCTGACATCTGGGCCAGAAGAATCTGCCAACCCAAACCTATGGACTAAGACACCACCAACCCAAAAGTGGAATCAGGGATGGTGTTCTAATTATAAAATGCATACTAAGAAAAGTGCACAAGAAATATTCAATGGAAGATTGCAAACCTATGTACAATATCAACAATTGCAACACTTTTGTTCTAAAAAACCATCAAAGTTAACTAAAACTTAACTTAAATATTTTGGCAGACCTCAAAATAAAAGCTAGAAACTTTCAAGCTTTTTTACTTAATTAATATATATTTCTAATTCTAATTGAAATGATATCAAACAAAGGGTCTTGGCTTGTCACCAAAGTTACTTTTGCTTATGAAATGACTATTACTGAAATTCTTAACACCAAAACAACTAAAAAACTAATCCATAGCTGGATACTTATAATATTTATTATCAACCAATCAATTATCAAAATGGATGACAATTATAATAAACCCACTACAACTACAGCTGGTCCAGTGGGGTGTTAAAATTCAACCAAGTCACTGGCAAAAGAAACTGAATTAGAAAAAATGCAAAGGACACTGTTGCAGTAATTAATTAGAGATAAGAAACTTAGGTTTAGATTCGGCAAAAATACAATACTAGTAATTAGTAAATGCGACTAAAATGTGACTTTAAAATTTTTGTTTCCTAGATATTTGACATGACGCGACTATACAAATAAAACAATTTTTAAGCTTAATTAGTTTTTCACGCAATAAAAAAAGAAAACAAAGGCCGTTTTTGTACTAAAAGCTTTATTTAAAAACATAGAAAAAGTTTTGCATAGCGCTTTGCTAAGATTCCGTCGCTAAACGGAATCTAAGCTGCAAGGGCCTAGGCCTACCGTCATGATGCATGTCTAAAACTAACTAACAAGAAACCCACAGCAGAAAGAGAGTCCTACGGGTGCTAAACGTTTCGCGCTGACTTATATGTACTACCGAATTCAACTTCTATTATTTCAACCCTTTTTGACTTTTGACTCTCCTCTCCGTGGTGGTGGGTTCCATCCATCCGTTATTCCGACCCTCTCAGTCTCATGTCGGTGCTACTGTGTAACAGAGAACAAGAAGCAGTACGCAAAATGATATTTTTTGTACTGCTATTATTATTATTTATTATTATTAATTCGAGCTAGCGGCCTACTACAAAATTTTCATTAATAAATTAAACTAAATTTTATCGCATATATATTTTAGTGATTGTATTAGTGATCTTTTTAGTGATTGCTTAATTTAATGCAGCGCCTTGTGAATTACTATTAAATATTTATTATTTTATACTAATATTAAGTTACTAGATTTATTATAATATTAGATTCTATGGTATAATAATGGGAGGCCGTAGTAGCCCAGCAGTCTAGCACAGGCTCTGGTGTGCCAGCGACCCAGGCTCGATTCCAAGTGCATTCACATTAATTTGGGGCTGAATTGGAATCTCGGCTTATCTCTGCTAGTGCAATTAATGGCCTTAAGAGCCAACCCCCCAAGGCACAGTAAAGTGTACATGCCTTACGATTAAATAAAGTTAGGGCTGCTGTACACTCCTGTGTGGGCAATGGCTAGAGTTCCAGCACTGGAACCCATTTTCTAACTGCTATGGATCCGGCAGTGATATTCCAGTAGTGCAATTTATTGGTATAGTATAGCAGAAACATTTTAATTTTTTAATGGGTTGTTGATATTGGATTTAGTTCAAGATAAGATCAAAACGAAACGATGAGATTCAAAACAAGATAGGGCCTACTTCTAATGTTCAAAGACTTCATTAGTAGATAACTACCTGCAGAAGACTGCCGGATCCATAGCCATTAGAAAACAGGTTCCGGTGCTGGAACTCTAGCCATTACCTCCTATGTAAGTGTATGTCTGCGTATATATCCGTGTCCGTGTCTGTGTGCTTGTATGCCTGCTCAGGGGAGTTGGCGGAATGGGCAGTAATGCCTCTCACCAGTTGTGTGCCTATGTCGCTTAAAGTATGCCAGGGTATACACAACCCCTTGCCTCTAATAAAAAATGGTATAATTATGGGGATTGAAATGTTTCTACTAGTTTCAATTGAATAGGGGGCCAGGGGAGGGCTTAGTTCTAAACAGAATTTAATTGCTTTTAAAGACATAGTTAAAGAAGCTAAAGATAAAATAATAATTGTTACTAATAATATAGTTTTACCTAGGACTAGACCTAGTCCTAGACCTAGACACTATATTGATACAATAGTTTGGGTAATATGAAATAGACTGCATATTTAGACCTAACATATTGATATTAATTCTTACTACTTAGACTTTGGCCCTAGCTAAGACTTTATAGCAGTAAATCATTTCATGTTTTATTTTATGTTTTTACTTATATGACTATATCTTATGCTGCTTATAGGCCCTAATTAGATTACTAGCCTAGTATATTATTTGTTTTTTTTCATAGAAGTTTAAGTTTAAAAAATTGCCTTGCCTAGTTTATATCTAAAAAAACTGACATTGTTGCCTTAATTTTATAATACAAAATGATCTTTGTGAACTTTTAGATTTAATCTATTAAATTTACAATTAGCTTAGACCTATTATTAATACTTTACAACTAGGCCTATTTAATATTTGATAGAATGATATAATATACTTAGCCTAAACTAAGGTTAATAATGGGACCAATCTATCTATCTTTACTATGTTTCTAAGATCTTAAATTTACCAAGAATAGTTTGTCTATATGTTCATATATTAATTTTAACAAAAATGGCTTGATCAATTTTTGTGAAACTTGTACTCTTCATATAATAGTATTTAGTATATATGTCATAGCTAAGAAATTGCTCAATGTTCAAGGGATTAAATCATTGAAAATCATGCTTTTTGCAAGCATTAATAGACTTATTCAGTTTTAAATTCATTATAACAAATGTTAGAAAAAATTCATTAGGCTAAATTCTAATTCTAGTAAAGTAAAGATCATAGTATACTAGGCTCTTTATTTATTTTTATTTATTGGCTAAATTATATGTTCTTGTAAACTTAGATAGAGACTAATACTGATTATCTGATTAATTGAATATGTTATGATTGCTTCATATGACTTATTCTAACTAACTTAGTATAAATATTGAAATATCAGTGCTACAATTTATGTTATCAAATTGATAGGAGCTAGACTAGATGTGAATAGACTGAATTGCTAATGTAACAACCTTGGATCAAATCTTAGTAATGTAAAATTTCTTTATTAAAGGCTTTTATTAATGTTGGAATTAAAAAGTGGTATGTTAAACTACAAAGTAGTATTATATCATATCAAGCATATAAAATGTTATGTTAAAAATAAAATTAGCATCATGTCTAGCATAAAAAAACTATTATATCAAATATAAAATATTCATTAGGAATTGGTAAGATATTAATGCTTGGCAAAATCGCAAATTGCCACAATTCTGTGACTTTTAAAGAGAATTACTTAGGTACCAAAGCTTATAGGGGATTGCTAATATGTCAATGATTACAAAGGAAGTTTTTGAAATGTCAAGGCTTTTAGGGGAATGGCTAAGATATCAATAGTTATAGAGGGATTGCTAAAATGTCAAGGCTAAGGAAGAATTGCTAAGAAGTCACAACTTGCAAGGGAAATCACAGAGATATCAAGTCTTATAGGGGGCAATTTCTTAAATGTTAAGGCTCATGGAGAAAATTGCTAAGATATCAAGGTTAAAAAATGTTATTTTCGCCTTTGTTGGCTATCCAAGTCTTTGTCATTGGTAATTTTACCCAAAAAAGATTATTCAAAATTGAAAAAGGAATGATTTAAAGAAAGGCAGTGCTTATCCCCACGGTACCGTAGGAATAATTTCTGCCTTATTCCAACGGTACCGTGCGAATAATTTTCTGCTTATCCGCACGGCACACTGACGAGATAGCTGCCCTATCCTCTACATATGCCGTGCGAATAATTTTCTGCTTATCCGCACGGCACACTGAGGAGATAGCTGCCCTATCTTCTACATATGCCGTGCGAATAATTTTCTGCTTATCCGCACGGCACACTGACGAGATAGCTGCCCTATCTTCTACATATGCCGTGCGAATAATTTTCTGCTTATCCGCACGGCACACTGACGAGATAGCTGCCCTATCTTCTACATATGCCGTGCGAATAATTTTCTGCTTATCCGCACGGCACACTGACGAGATAGCTGCCCTATCTTCTACATATGCCGTGCGAATAATTTTCTGCTTATCCGCACGGCACACTGACGAGATAGCTGCCCTATCTTCTACATATGCCGTGCGAATAATTTTCTGCTTATCCGCACGGCACACTGACGAGATAGCTGCCCTATCTTCTACATATGCCGTGCGAATAATTTTCTGCTTATCCGCACGGCACACTGAGGAGATAGCTGCCCTATCTTCTACATATGCCGTGCGAATAATTTTCTGCTTATCCGCACGGCACACTGACGAGATAGCTGCCCTATCTTCTACATATGCCGTGCGAATAATTTTCTGCTTATCCGCACGGCACACTGAGGAGATAGCTGCCCTATCTTCTACATATGCCGTGCGAATAATTTTCTGCTTATCCGCACGGCACACTGACGAGATAGCTGCCCTATCTTCTACATATGCCGTGCGAATAATTTTCTGCTTATCCGCACGGCACACTGACGAGATAGCTGCCCTATCTTCTACATATGCCGTGCGAATAATTTTCTGCTTATCCGCACGGCACACTGACGAGATAGCTGCCCTATCTTCTACATATGCCGTGCGAATAATTTTCTGCTTATCCGCACGGCACACTGAGGAGATAGCTGCCCTATCTTCTACATATGCCGTGCGAATAATTTTCTGCTTATCTGCACGGCACACTGACGAGATAGCTGCCCTATCTTCTACATATGCCGTGCGAATAATTTTCTGCTTATCCGCACGGCACACTGACGAGATAGCTGCCCTATCTTCTACATATGCCGTGCGAATAATTTTCTGCTTATCCGCACGGCACACTGACGAGATAGCTGCCCTATCTTCTACATATGCCGTGCGAATAATTTTCTGCTTATCCGCACGGCACACTGACGAGATAGCTGCCCTATCTTCTACATATGCCGTGCGAATAATTTTCTGCTTATCCGCACGGCACACTGACGAGATAGCTGCCCTATCTTCTACATATTCCGTGCGAATAATTTTCTGCTTATCCGCACGGCACACTGACGAGATAGCTGCCCTATCTTCTACATATGCCGTGCGAATAATTTTCTGCTTATCCGCACGGCACACTGACGAGATAGCAACAATTTCGCTTTCGCCATTTCCATCTTCAATGACAACAAGAAAAACGGGCATTCGTAAATTGTTGAGCTTGTATGTCGCATCGATAAAAAGAACTTCAGGAAACTGGTTAAACATTGACTTCATAGAGCCATTTTGAAAAGAAATGGCCTCGACGATTTGTTGTTCGCCGGAAGTAGAAGTAAAAATCCGGACATCGGCACCCGGTTGACTGGAAAGGAGGTTTATAACCTCCTCTACTTCGCTACTTTCACTCTGAGCTGATTGATTTGACCGCGACTGCAGATTGTGCAGATCCTGAAGAATAACTCGTTTGCCTTGTTTTATCAGATGAGCTTGAATAAGCTTTTTGTTGCAGCCAAGCTTTATCATCTGCGTCACTGCCTCTTTTTCTTGTTCGTCCAGTCGTCGTTGTGGAGGCAAGTTGGCAAATACTTCCTATGAAATAAAAATGTGGTTAAAATGTTATCCAATTTACTAGAGGCTACTGTATCAGATGCACTATACACATATATATGTATGCTCGTTTATGTGTGTCTATTCAGTGGCGTAGCCAGGAATTTCAATTGGGTTGGGGGGGGCGGGTTGGCCTGGTTGGCCATGCCTTATGCCATTGCCACTTTTGGCGCCGCAGGCACTCATTTTGGCGCCGCAGGTACTCAATTGCCTTCTGGTTTTTGGTATCCGCCGCGCCCAATCCCACCCCCAGGCGATTGGGGCCCTAGACGCCCGGATTGCGCAGAAATGGTGGCTAATTGTGACATAGAGTTCAATGTTTTGCTAAATGACAAATTGTACCAGTGGAGTCAAAAATCAAATCCCCAACCACTAGGCTTCAACACCTTAATTTGGTATTGTTTAAACTGTAAATCATAACATATAAATGAATCCTAACATTTCTACTCACTATAGGGTAAACAAAGAAAATTCTATCATCTAAGTAATTACAATACTTACCTTTAGAACTGGATGGTTGTGCTGTAGGTTGGCAGTACGAACAACTAGGAATTGGCCACAGCTGCTTGCAGACAATCGGATCCTCAAGGGGCATCCTTGGAGTCCTGTGCTACAGTAAATAATAGAACAATTTAGTATTCGAAAATTATATTTGTACATGTGTACATGGTAACTAAGAAAAATTCCCTAGATGCTAGGGTTTAATTATTACCAAAAAGCATTGAAATTGCTTTTATATATTGATATAGTGCCTAAAGTAATAGTTTATTTTATATGCTCAATATGCTCAAAATTATATATATTTATTTAAATGTTGTGATCTGTGAAATATTCTTGTGAATTATTATTTTGTTTAAAATTGCAACCAATCTATAGTA
This sequence comes from Macrostomum lignano, assembly GCA_002269645.1. Classification (NCBI taxonomy): domain Eukaryota; kingdom Metazoa; phylum Platyhelminthes; family Macrostomidae; genus Macrostomum; species Macrostomum lignano. The sequence continues at coordinate 24,939 of NIVC01003132.1, forward strand.
TTAATAGACGCACTTTGCAGGCTTTAAAGAGACAACCATTTTTTTGCCACCTCTTGGTTTAATAAACAAACTTAGTTCATTCTACTAATATTGAAATCGTTACTTGCAGTATTCTAAAGATTTAGTTATTTGCTAAGATTGAAATCATCATATAAAGAGTAGCAAAAAGCCTGCTAGAAAGTGAGAATCACCTCAAAGAGAGCATAAATCGCCTCACAGCAATAACCTCAGAGAGTATAAGTCGCCTCAGGGCAGGAGAACCGCTTCATAGTGAGAGAAGATCGCCTCAGGGCAGAGAGAAGTATAGAGATATGACCCTCTAGTCCCGGGAATGCCCAGGACTGAGAGATAGAAGAGCAGACAGTGCCAATTAAGACTGGTCAGGCTACAAGTACAGTACATGTACAAATGCTATCAGTAAAAGTAGATAAGTAGGTAGATATGCTACCAAAAATAATAGTACATTTAGGCAAAAGTACAATAGGTAAAGTGATATAAGTTAAACATTAAAACAACTTTGGAGACAGCTTAAAGAATAATTAAATAGATTAAGAGCAGATAGCCTCTCACTATTGAACTTTAGGGACATAAAATACTTCTCATTTTCCAATTTTTCTGAAACTTTTCTGATTGGTAATAGTTAGCCACCCCACTCCTATTAGACCCCCTTAGGTTTAGAATTTATCTATCCAATCTTCAATAGACTCCCATGCCTCTATTGAAGTTTAGGTATGTAAAATAAATCCTTATGAAAATTCTCTCTATCCTAAAGCCCCTATTCCCCATACCCTGGTTGTTAGTAGTTCTTAGCCCCCATGCACCCTACTTCCACCTTGTCACCAAATAGTTGCCTCTCCCCTTAGCCTTTGAATTTATCTAACTAATCCTCAATAGATCTCCATGCCTTTACTAAATTTTAGGTATATAAAATCATTCCCCATGAGATTCTTCCTATCCTAAAACCCTCTATTCCCCATGCCCAAATGGTTGGCCTTAAGGGTATAGGACCAAGACTGCCATACTTAAGAGCTAGGAGAGGAATTTGGCTCAATAAGTTATTGAATAGTGCTAGAGAAAAGAGTGGGTAGCACAATAAGCCTGCAAAAGAGGAACCTATGACTAGGTCTATGACTGTCTTGTTACAGTAAAACAAAGTTATTAATTTGAAAACATTAAATTATATGAAAAGTACATTAAACTCAAAAAAGAATTATACATTTTATTTTTAAAGTTAAGATTCATTTAAACTTAAACTTTGATTTAAATATAAGTGGCCTAAAAAATCAAGTGCCAAAAACTTGCACAGTTTATGGTAAAAAAAAACTTGCATAAAAATTGTACAAAATGTCTTGTTCTAAAATTGTCATATAAAGATTCCATCCTAGTTAATAATAGGTTGCCTAGCCAAGTCAAGTTCTATTATTACTAATGTGACCCTATAAAATAAGTATACTTATGTATAATCTAGGCTACAATTAGGGCCATATACCAAGATGGCTACAGTTTATTTAAATATCTAAATAGATAACATAATGTCTATTTCTTTATTATATCTAATCACAATTGGTCTTAAAGGTATAGATCTTCAAGTCTTTTAGAGATATAATGTGTGTATAAATAGAATTAGATTAGGGGCTAAACCTATCAATATAAAGTAAAAAAGATTTCAGTTTTTATATTAAATATCAATAATTAGTTTCAAATCTAATTTTTTTACTAGATTAGTATCATGAATATTATGATTAATTAAATATAATATAACAAGTTAATCTGCTATAAGTTGCTAAATAATGGTAAAAAGAATAGATATATTGTGGCCATCTTGGTCTTACACTACTACTAGTGCTAAAAGATTAAAAATAGACAAAACTACAAAAAATAGCTATGCCTTAGAACTTTATTAGCTGAAGTTAATTTATTTATTTTTGCAATAACAAGACAATAAAATGAATTTTATCAATTTGAAACTATATTTACCTTTGATTGGGCCTTGAACCTTTTGATTCTGAAACATGTGTGCCACTATTGAAACACACATACACAACTTCATAGTACTTCAGTGCAGCTTTGAGTTGAGTTTTCGGAACTCTGCACTGAGCACTAGCAATAGTGCGTGATTCTCTAATTTTTAATTGTACGAAACACGACTTTCCAAAGTCACAAATAGCACTATTTAGAGCTTCAAAGGACTCAAACTGGCGACCAACAAAGAAAAAGTCTGAAGCAGTGGCATTGACATTGCCAGACATTTAAACTTGGCTATTCTCAATTATCAAAAATAATAAATCGTTGTTTATTCCTTTGAATAAAATTTAGCCTAATTTTTCTAAATTTTTTATTTTTTGCAATAGAAAAACTTATTATAGCTACACTAGACTACGCTTTAGTTAGGCTTAGCAATTGCAAGAATTCTAATGTGTAGCAGTGGCACGAGCAAATAGCGAATATAAGTCAATAAAGTGAATAAAGTGAATAAAGAGAATAACGCGAATAAAGCAAATTGTTAAAGCAATGCAATAATCGATACAAACAAAATTGCGAATTCACATGAGTAGTAAAATTCTACGGAAGCGGCAATGGACTATATAAATCACGGCGAGATCAGATTAGACTTTGCTAAAAATTTAAATAATGAACAATTCTTAGAGTTAATTTAATTTTAATCATTTGTTACTACACAAAAAAATTCTTTCTTATAGAAAAGTCGTTAAATCTTTATTTCTTCAGAACAAATGTTCAAGCTAAGTTATGTTGTTATACTGCACTCAAATCGTATGTACTAAACTTCCCACACGGCTTATGTAGAAGATAGGGCAGCTATCTCGTCAGTGTGCCGTGCGGATAAGCAGAAAATTATTCGCACGGCATATGTAGAAGATAGGGCAGCTATCTCCTCAGTGTGCCGTGCGGATAAGCAGAAAATTATTCGCACGGCATATGTAGAAGATAGGGCAGCTATCTCGTCAGTGTGCCGTGCGGATAAGCAGAAAATTATTCGCACGGTACCGTTGGAATGAGACAGAAATTATTCCTACGGTACCGTGGGGATAAGCACTGCCTTTCTTTAAATCATTCCTTTTTCAATTTTGAATAATCTTTTTTGGGTAAAATTACCAATGACAAAGACTTGGATAGCCAACAAAGGCGAAAATATGCTTTCCTATTAAAGGATTCCTATAAATAAGTCTTATCTATTACTTAATTGACCATTATAAAGGGCGCACTAGATTGCTAATTAGATCCTAGAGTAGAAAGATTTAAAAAGAGATATGCTTACCATAGTCTAGATTAGATTGCTTATGCCAGTTATTTATAATAGGCTTATAAATTTATATTTAAGATTATTAGCTAGCTAGCATAAACTAAATATTTTTAGTAGTATATAATATATGCTTACCATATATAAATTATAAGTATAAAAAATTTATCTTAATTTCATTGAAACTAATTTTGATTTAAAAATGGAACAAAAAGATTAATCATACATATATAAATAGCAATAAATCATTCTTTTCATATCAAGGCTAAATTTTAAATGTTTTAATTTGTTACATAATCATTGCTAGTATAATTTTTGTTCATTTGATAAGTGTGTGATATGTGATAGAAATAAAATCAGTGGAATGTTTTCTAGCATAAGTTTTATACAAGTCTAAGCTACAATGGGTAATGTATATTTGGCAAAAATTTGTTTGGTCATCTCTTTAGCTTGGCTCTAACTGTAATTTGAAATATGACTAATTATTTGATGTAAACCCTAAAAACTTATATTTGTTATAATATGAAGTGTGCCACTAAATATAATGAACACTAAACTAGCCTTATGTATATTCCTACTTTTTTCTATGATATATTATAATTCAATACCTTTTAATTCAAAGTATACTTGGGAGTTTTTTGTGATGGATTTATTCAAACATTTTTGGCATTGACTGATAGGTATCGTATGGGCTTAGTATACTAAATCATTAAGGCCTGAAAAAATTAATCAAAATGACCAGAATGCTATATAATACTGTGTAGGCTATTTATTATTTTAATCCCTCTAGGATTAATAAACTCAAGTTGACTAAACCTATTAAACTTTATCTCCTTGTGACCAATCTATATACTAATTTTGCGCTGTATTCGTGCGTGCGTGCATGCGTGTGTGTAATTGATTTTTTCGAGAATGGCTCAACCAATTCTCTTCAAACTTGCACCATTCGATCAGAAATTTTCCTGGGATGGTGCATGCATCTTGGCTAAGAAATTGATCGATATTAAAGGGATTAAATATTCGAAAAACATGATTTTCTGCAAAGGTCAAGCAGCTCTTTCGACCTGAAATGCATTGTAAGAATGCTAGAGAAAAACCTGACTGACTGAATTTCAATTCTGATAAAGATTGCATCACAGCAAGTTGAAAACAGTGCCAAAGAAATGCACACACGACTTGATTTGAATTGTGTAACCATATTGCTAACTTAAATTGACACTGATACTGGCTGACTGAGAAATTGATTATGTCATAACTTTTTACTCTAACCGATTTGCTATAAGAATTGAATTATAAGGGCCACAATTCATGTTCTCCAATCGACAAGAGATAGCCTAGATGCAAACAGACTGGACTGCTAATTCGGCGACCTGGGTTCGAATCTTAGTAGTGCAAAAAAATATTTTTTTTATTAAAACATCCTAAAAACAAAATGCTAAACATAAAAGAAGCACAATGTCAAACAAAAGTGGCACCATTTCAAACATTAAAGAGCCACCATGGAGAACATTAAAGAGCCACCATGTCGAACATTAAAGAGCCACCATGTCGAACATTAAAGAGCCACCATGTCGAACATTAAAGAGCCACCATGTCGAACATTAAAGAGCCACCATGTCGAACATTAAAGAGCCACCATGTTAAGCGTATAAGTGACACCATGTCAGACATTAAAGAGCCATCATTGCAGACATTAAAGTGCCACCAGGTCAAACATTAAAAAGCCACCATGTCAAACATAAAAGAGCCACCATGTCAAACATTAAAGAGCCACCATGTCGAACATAAAAGAGCCACCATGTCGAACATTAAAGAGCCATCATTACAGACATTAAGGTGCCACCAGGTCAAACATTAAGAAGCCACCATGTCAAACACAAAACAGCTACCATGTCAAACATAAATGGGGTGCCTACTATCTTGGAGTGCTTGCTATCTGGAGATGCGTGCTATCTGGGGGTGCTTGCTATCTGGGGGTGCTTGCTATCTAAGGGTGCTTGCTATTAGGTGGATGCTTGCTATCTTGGGGTGCTTGCTATTAGGTGGATGCTTGCTATCTGGGGTGCCTGCTATCTGGGGGTGCTTGGTATCTGGAGATGCGTGCTATCTGGGGGTGCTTGCTATCTGGGGGGGATGCTTGCTATCTTGGGGGTTCTAGCTATCTGGGGGTGCTTGCTATTAGGTGGATGCTTGCTATCTGGGGTGCCTGCTATCTGGGGGTGCTTGCTATCTGGAGATGCTTGCTATCTGGGGGTGCTTGCTTTCTGGGGGTGCTTGCTATCTGGGGGTGCTTGCTATCTAAGGGTGCTTGCTATTAGGTGGATGCTTGCTATCTGGGGTGCTTGGTATCTGGAGATGCGTGCTATCTGGGGGTGCTTGCTATCTGGGGGGATGCTTGCTATCTTTGGGCATGCTTGCTATCTAAGGGTGCTTGCTATTAGGTGTATGCTTGCTATCTGGGGGTGCTTGGTATCTGGAGATGCGTGCTATCTGGGGGTGCTTGCTATCTGGGGGGATGCTTGCTATCTTGGGGGTTCTAGCTATCTGGGGGTGCTTGCTATTAGGTGGATGCTTGCTATCTGGGGTGCCTGCTATCTGGGGGTGCTTGCTATCTGGAGATGCTTGCTATCTGGGGGTGCTTGCTTTCTGGGGGTGCTTGCTATCTGGGGGTGCTTGCTATCTAAGGGTGCTTGCTATTAGGTGGATGCTTGCTATCTGGGGTGCTTGGTATCTGGAGATGCGTGCTATCTGGGGGTGCTTGCTATCTGGGGGGGATGCTTGCTATCTTTGGGCATGCTTGCTATCTAAGGGTGCTTGCTATTAGGTGTATGCTTGCTATCTGGGGGTGCTTGGTATCTGGAGATGCGTGCTATCTGGGGGTGCTTGCTATTAGGTGGATGCTTGCTATCTGGGGTGCCTGCTATCTGGGGTTGCTTGCTATCTGGGGGGTTGCTTGCTATCTGGGGGGTTGCTTGCTGTCCCGGGATGTTTTCTTTTTGCATTGCACTTCATTTGAGCAGTTTTTCTATTGTCTATGTGAAGGCTTTATTTGGCCGTCTTTTTGATACTTGTAGAGAGCCAGAGATTCTATCTAGATGCCTCCATCGGGGGGCGAAGATTGCTAGTAATTTACTATGATAATATTTGATCAATGGCCAAGATTTGATTCTTTAAGGTAAAGCTTCAAACTCTCAGCTCAATTGAAGTGTTCATTTTTACATTGCAGATGCTATGACATCAGGAGAGCGAGATCAAAAACTGGAAAAAGTTATTCACGTGAGTTATTAGGCTTTTCATGATTATACAATATTTGTTTTATAGGCTATATCGTCATTTTTTATATTTTACTGTAAGTAGTATCGTTTGCAACTTTAATGTATTTTTGTGGAATCATTGATTAGTAAGGGAAACACGTATGCAGATTTGTGAGCTGCTTCTCTAGTGGATTAAGTAAGCAAATCAGGTTTTATCAGATAAGTTACAACTTGAGTATACTGTTAGCTGGGTGAGTACTGGTTTTTGGTAGATACCCTGAACTTATTATTCCTAAAGGGTAGGCAGATTGATATGGTAGGTTTTAAAGTAAGGCATTGCGAGTTTAGTAACCTGTAGGATATCTATAGCGAATCCGACAGATTTTAGGGTAGATGAAAAAATCTGGTAGGTTTTAGGGTAGATACAGCGAATCCGGTGGTTTTAGGGTAGATAAAATGAATCCAGTAGGTTTAGGGTAAATATAGCGAATCGGGTAGGTTTTAGGGTAGATATAGCGAATCGGGTAGGTTTTAGGGTAGATATAGCGAATGGGGTAGGTTTTATGGTAGATACAGCGAATCGGGTAGATTTTAGGGTAGATATAGCGAATCCGGTACTTGTAGGTTTTAGGGTGGTTAAAATAAATCCAGTAGGTTTTATGGTAGATACAGCGAATCGGGTAGGTTTTAGGGTAGATAAAGTGAATCCAGTAGGCTTTCTAGTAGATATTTAGGGATACTTAGGGTATATATAGCGAGTCTGTAGGTTTTAACACACCACAAACCAAGCTGGATATGCTCCATAGCGAGCTTCTCAAGTGAGTAGGCTGTGGCGCTAGAGAACGGTTTAGATAAATGATCAGTAAGAGCATTGCACTGCAGCCACAGCCGAGCAACTTTGAGCTGCAGTCTTTAAATATTGTGCGATATGAAGCATGAAATTGAATTTCTAACACTGCCATTCTGAGCGCCTTGTCTGCTGTTAGATGGGCATTCGGTTTCTTGAAGAATGAAGACCTGACGTGCTTTTGCCGGGGCGTTATGCTGTCAACTATCAGGCCCCAACCCTCTGCTGTAGTTCGAGCTCATATTGTGTTTTTAAGTCTGTGAAGGTTTTGGCTGAGCAGAAGACGACAATTCCATATCTACTCGTGTATCGCCATTCTGTCTCTCTGCTGGGTTGCCAAGGGGCTTTGAGCTGAGCTTTAAGCGAGTGAGTTCGTTCGTATTCACTAAGCGCTTGGCACCGTTGAACGAGCTGAACAGACAGACAGACAGTAGTGTAGGGAGGGACTGACGAGGTTTTTCAAGTTCTTTAACTTCTTTCTTGTTATCCTGTTTTTTGTGTCTGCCTTGTGCCAGCTGTGAGCTCTCTGCGCGTGTGCGAGAGTGCGGTTGATAATGTGCTACTGCTAGTATGCTGCTCAGGCTGAGCAAACACCGCCCATTCCCGCTGAGCACGCGCTCGCAGGGTGTACAAAGGGGGCCCTGACTTTCCCATAATCAGACAGTGCACAACCTGCGCCTTGGGGGCTGGCCCTTGTGCAAGAGTTGTTGGGTCCCGCTCTTCCCCTCTATCCTCTGCTTCCCTTCTCACACTACCCCCTTCCTCTAGCTTTTCCATCTCCGCCTGCCCTTTACCTCTCCCGCTAAACCCCCTCTTCCTCTACCCACTCTACTCCTCTGTCTCTGTTCCAATACTTTCTCTAATCTCCTTCCATCCTCTCTAACCTCCCTCTCCCTCCACCCTCTCTACTCTTCCTCTACCCTCTACTCTCCCTCTACCCTCTCTACTCTCCCTCTACCCTCTCTACTCTCCGTCTAGCCTCTCTACTCTCCTTTCATCCTCTCTAACCTCCCTCTCCCTCCACCCTCTCTACTCTCCCTCTACCCTCTACTCTCCCTCTACCCTCTACTCTCCGTCTAGCCTCTACTCTCCTTCTACCCCATACGCTCCGTCTACCCTCTACTCTCCCTCTACTCTCTACTCTCCCTCTACACTCTACTCGCCCTCTACTCTCCCTCTATCCTCTCTACTCCCTCTACCCTCTACTCTTCCTCTACCCTCTACTCTCCCTCTACCCACTCTACTCTGCCTATACCCGTCGCGTCGTGTCCTTACTGTAATGTTTCCACTTCGTTCTCATTTTAATAAAAATAGACTCTGTCCATAAACTTCTGTCACCCCAGACAAATGAAATCTAAAGCCGCTAGTTGCGCGTGCGCCACAATTCGGTATCAGCTCTGCAGTTTTTTATTGCGCAGCCGGCCGGCTGTCCAGTGCCGAGTTTCAATTTTACTAATATCAGATAATAGAAAAGTCTCGCAAAGAATTGAGTAAGGCATCGAGTGCAACTTCTGCTCAACTGCGCATGCAGAGGCAAGCAGTCTGGCGCATAACAAACTATTTTGGAGCAGGTGAACAGCTTTAATAAGCAAGTCCGGGCCCAGACTGAACTATGATGTCTGTCTGTCTCAAGGGCCGAGTTTTGGCAGGCAATTACCAACTGCGGGAGTGAGGTGGGCATCTGCTTTTGCCCGAGTCTCAGTCAAGCAGACTGTCTTTATGGCTGGGGTTGGTGCTGCGGCGAGGATGGTTAGAAGAAGTTAAATGAATAAACTGTATATAATGCATTGTTTGTTGTGTTTTCGAACTGATCCAACTTGATAACAGTAAATTTCAGTATAAAAAGCGTTTTAAAAAGCTCTTATCAATAGTTCAGTTGATTTGCAGGTAAGTAATAAAAATTGTGAGTTTTTGCGAGATCAAATCTCATAACAATTAGTTTGGGGTATTTTTTCTTGCCGATATGTATCGAAATTATTTTAGCTGGATGCAATCATTGTGTAGTTGTAGGTATCCGATATGTATCGAAATTATTTTAGCTGGATGCAATCATTGTGTAGTTGTAGGTAGCCGATATGTATCGAAATTATTTTAGTCGGATGCAATCAGTTTGTAATTGTAGTTAGCCGATATGTATCGAAAAGTTTTTAGTCGGATGAAATCAGTGTGTAGTTGCAGGTATCCGATATGTATCGAAATTGTTTTAGTTGAATAGAATGAGTGTGTAGTTGTAGGTATCCGATATGTATCGAAATTGTTTTAGCCGAATGCAATCTGTTTATTTGTAGGTAGCCGATGTGTATCGAAATAGTTGAATCTGGATACAGCTAGTGTGTAGCTATTGATTCGAGCGAAGCCGATATGTATCGAATGGACCTATGATTTAGTAATTAGTTTGCCGGTATAAGTAGCCGATATGTATTGAAACTGACTGCTAGGATTATTTTATCCGATATGTTTCGAAAACTCTAAAATCTGTAGCCCCACTCCCCTAACAGAGACTGGAACAGTCGGTGCTCAAAGAAGGTCAATCAGGCGGCTACCTGCGCACAGGCACCGGCGGACGGGAGCGAGTTTCAGCTCGAATTCGAGACTCGATAACTAGAAACCTGGACGATCCGGTTGGAACCGGTTCCGGCGTCGCCGATTGGAGCGGCGTCGGTGGGCGCGTCGGCTCAGGCGGCGGAGTCGGCTCCGGCGACGAGGTCGCTCGCCTTCAGCGGGAGCTGAATCGCTTGGAGGAGGCGCTCGCCGATACGCGAGCCGAGAGAGATCAGCTGTCGATTCGCTACAATGCCTTATCTGAGCGGGTGAGCTTTAATTTTTTAAAGATTTTTGAAACCTGCAAAATTACTTTGTACATCACGTAAAAAGTAAATCACATGATCCTAAGGTCGCTTCTATAGGTCACGTGATCCCAAGGTCGCTTCTGTTGGTCACGTCATTCCAAGGCCGCTTCTGTAGGTCACGTGATTTCAAGGTCGCTTCTATAGTTGACGTGATTCAAGACCGCTTCTGTAGATCACGTGATTCCAAGACCGCTTCTGTAGGTCACGTGATTCCAAGGTTGCTTCTACAGTTGGCGTGATTCCAAGGTTGCTTCTGTAGGTCACGTTGATCCCAATGTTACTTTTGTAAATCACGTGATTCCAAGACCGCTTCTGTAGGTCACGTGATTCCAAGGTCGCTTCTACAGTTGACGTGATTCCAAGGTTGCTTCTGTAGGTCACGTTGATCCCAAAGTTACTTTTGTAAATCACGTGATTCCAAGACCGCTTCTGTAGGTCACGTGATCGCAAGGGCGTCCATCGGAATTCAGATTCCGCACTTTCCGATTGTACGTGTATATTTCGTGGTCCCCAAGTTATCGATGCGATGCAAGACCGCAAAGTCAATGTCTTTTAGTCGCCTGGTCGTGTATCAAGTCAAGGTCATCTAATAGAGTTTGTCCCAGAAGTATTCTCTGGAGTGCAAGTTTCTGAACTAACTTTTTTTCCGTCTGTCTGTCTGGCTCCACTACCCTGATCTTGTACTTGGCTATTATAAAAGTTTACTCAGCCCGGGCTCATCTAGCATTGCTTTGCGGAAGCATGTCTCATGCCTACTTCCTTCTGCTGCTTGTCTCATTCTGGGATTCTAACTCACAAATGTATTGCATTTTGCAGTAGCTTTTCATTGTCCAATACCTATATTTTATAATTTATAAAGCTTTGAGATTGTATAGGTTAGTCAGTTTTCAGTCAGCCACTGTGTCTCAATTGCAGACAATTGTACGACTTTCTCATTGTCCAATGTGCACAGTGCAGCTCCTGGTTATGAAATCTGCAGATTGTCAATTTATTATTCGCTTAAAAGTGCATGCCGGATAGGCAGGCAGCGATCGTGTTTAAAGCGCTCGCGGATACAGAATTCTTTACCACTGCTCAGCCTCCTCTCCCCCATCCATCCGCCCTTCTTCGCCTTCACGCTGTTTGCTTTTTTTGCTGTCTAAATGCAGGCAATGCAAGGCAGTTTGAGAAGCGGAGCACCTGGTCCGGCAGGTCTTGGCAGCTGGAGAAGTGAGAAAAAAGAGAATAATGCTTTGAAAAATTCACAAAAGCGTAAAATGCACCTGGGCCTGATGGAGTTTGGCAATAATGGTTGAGGCTGAGCGCTCGCCCGGTCCCCTGCTCCTGCAGTCCACGCCCTCTTACTCCGCGGGGTTTTAGGGATGAGTGTGGGAGTTTCCCGGGAACCGTCTCCCAGCTGCTTCTGCATCGCCCAGCGCACTCTGCAGCCGACATAAAACTGCTCATAATTTGGGCTTACCTGATTTTATTGTCGCTTGAATTTTTATAGAGCTGCAGAAATTTCAAATTGCTAATTGGCTTCAGTGCTGTGAGAGGGCGGCTGGGATCTCTGATTGATTTCTCTGACTACCTGCTTGTCCGCAAAAATTATTTTATTGCCTGTTATTGCCTTGTTGCACATCTCTTGGCGCCTTTGCAGCTACTTCAAGTAGGATGTTGCTCCACATCTACTTCTACTTCTATCCCTGATTCCCCCATCTACTTCTATCCCTGATTATTCCATCTACTTCTATCCCTGATTCCCCCATCTACTTCTATCTCTGATTCCCCCATCTACTTCTATCCCTGATTCCCCCATCTACTTCTATCCCTGATTATTCCATCTACTTCTATCCCTGATTCCCCATCTACTTCTATCTCTGATTCCCCCATCTACTTCTATCCCTGATTATTCCATCTACTTCTATCCCTGATTCCCCCATCTACTTCTATCTCTGATTCCCCCATCTACTTCTATCCCTGATTCTTCCATCTACTTCTATCCCTGATTCTTCCATCTACTTTTATCCCTGATTCTTCCATCTACTTCTATCCCTGATTCTTCCATCTACTTCTATCCCTGATTCTTCCATCTACTTCTATCCCTGATTCCCCCATCTACTTCTATCCCTGATTCTTCCATCTACTTCTATCACTCATTTCTCCCATTTACTATCCCTCATTTCTCCCATCTACTTCTATCCCTCATTTCTCCCATCTACTTCTATCCCTCATTTCTCCCCCTAATCTACTTCTATCCCTGATTCCCCCATCTACTTCTAATGCCAACCTGTCTCTAGATGCCAATCTCAAGTTAGTTTCACCTGTTCACGTCTCATCTCCGAAGCAACTCTCCCCTGTTTCCGCCCCGTCTCCATAGAGATCTGCTGAGCAAAGGCGCCTGTTCGCGTGGACTTGTTCCAAAAACAGTTGCTAACTTCAACACGGAAATTGGTCTGAGAATTTCTGGGCTCCCAGCTGCAGGCTGCCATTTTCCTGCCACAAAAAATATTTTACATCATCATAAACAACGCCCCGCATGCAGTTTTGGTTGGCGCTTCAACAAGTCAGTGGCACTGGGGCGGAGCGACTGACTGAAGTTTGCGTGCCTTTGGCAGTGGGACAACGGGCGAAGGCTGTGCAGGCTGGGACTGCTGACGCACTGTTGCAGTTTTTCGCCTGGTTAATAATTTAGCCGTGCTGCAGACCAGCCGCCTGCTTGCTAGATTGTGACGCAAGCAAATATTTTCTGCGCTGCCAGCGCAACTCTGAGCACTAGGCTTGTCTTTCTTCTAGTAGAATTCCGGCCTGATCTGGATCCAGAATCTGGAGTGCCAGCTGTTCACACTGGGTCAAGGTGATCTGGATCCAGAATCTGGAGTGCCAGCTGTTCACACTGGGTCAAGGTGATCTGGATCCAGAATCTGGAGTGCCAGCTGTTCACACTGGGTCAAGGTGATCTGGATCCAGAATCTGGAGTGCCAGCTGTTCACACTGGGTCAAGGTGATCTGGATCCAGAATCTGGAGTGCCAGCTGTTCACACTGGGTCAAGGTGATCTGGATCCAGAATCTGGAGTGCCAGCTGTTCACACTGGGTCAAGGTGATCTGGATCCAGAATCTGGAGTGCCAGCTGTTCACACTGGGTCAAGGTGATCTGGATCCAGAATCTGGAGTGCCAGCTGTTCACACTGGGTCAAGGTGATCTGGATCCAGAATCTGGAGTGCCAGCTGTTCACACTGGGTCAAGGTGATCTGGATCCAGAATCTGAAGTGCCAGCTGTTCACACTGGGTCAAGGTTATCTGGATCCAGAATCTGGAGTGCCAGCTGTTCACAGTGGGTCAAGGTTATCTGGATCCAGAATCTGCAGTGCCAGCTGTTCACACTGGGTCAGGTTATCTGGATCCAGAATCTGGAGTGCCAGCTGTTCACACTGGGTCAAGGTGATCTGGATCCAGAATCTGGAGTGCCAGCTGTTCACACTGGGTCGTGATCTGGATCCAGAATCTGGAGTGCCAGCTGTTTACACTGGGTCAAGGTGATCTGGATCCAGAATCTGGAGTGCCAGCTGTTCACACAGGGTCAGGTTCTCATATATTCTCTGCTTTTATGTTGGCCGACGACTCAGGGTTAAGGTGGTGGAGTTGGGAGAAGAGTGACCAATGCAGGTTGCAGTTAGTTGAGTTAGCTTAAGCTTAGATGATTTTTAGTTGCCAGTCCAATTACAGTGCACTGTGCCTGAAAACGAGAAATTCTGTGTCTTTCAGGTGTTTCAACCTTGCAAAAGTGAAATTCTCAGCTGCTTTCTGTTTGCTTTGAGCGGTTCATGGGCGGCGCAAGTCATTTTTGTGAGGCATTGTTGGTGCAGTGCAGCTGGGGAACTGTCTGTTCTCTTTACTTTTCTCTCCGTATGCCTCCTCCAGTGTTGTGCCCTAATATGTCAGCTTAAGTCTGCTCAGGCTATGCTCAGGTTTTTTGCTTGAGAATTGGCGCCACGGCCGCCGCCGCCGCCGCCTTTGTCAAATTCTTTATTTCTTGTCTTTCAAAATCCTCTCAGGCGATGCTTTAGCAAAGAGGAAGGCCTTGCCTCTCGCATTATTCACAGCTGACTACTCAGACTTGTGCTGCCTGACTAAACACGTCTCTTCCTTTGACTCCCTTCCTAGCTAGTCGGGCCAGTGAATGTTCCTGTTGGAATTTTTTCCCCATTTTGGCGGATGAGACGGAGGCTGGGAAACGCCCCCACCCCCGCTGCCCTCCCCCACTAGGGTGGGGTGGGGGCGCTTAGGCTTCACGATTTCCCTTGTTGGGAACTCCCGCTTCGAAGTGAAAATCCTCCCCTCATCTGCTTGTCTCAGCCTTGCTCCCCGCTTTCCTCTTCCGCGATCCCCCGCCCACCTCCTTCTGTTCTGGTTGCCAGGGCGGAACAGCCAATGGGGACAGGGGAGCAAGAAAGTTGCACAGAACTGGGCAGGACAGTACGGAGGCTTGAAGAGGCTTGTAAGAGCTGTGGAGAGAGGGAAGCTGGCCTCCCTGTGGTGGCGGATTTGAAATCGCCCAGTCATCCGCTAGCTCTTTTAGAAGTAGGGGAGAATTGGCCCAGCAGGGTGCAGGACTGGGAGAGAAGCCGGTGCAAGGGGATGGGGAGTTGCTAAGCCGGCCTCCCAACTCCGCGCGGATACGCGGATTAGCCCTGGGGCGGATATTTCAGCCGCGTGACAGCTGGGGTATTTAACGCCCGACTCCCCGTTACCTGGGCTGAGTATCGCTAAGGAATTTCATTTTGCAACCCAGCTCAATAGTCATAAGCGGAAGGGACTCCCACTGAAGCCATCGTCTGGAATGGACAGCCCGACCGAGATCCCGCCGGATCTGGAGGATAACAATGGGGATGTTTTGATCGACTCGGACAGTGTGAGTTACTGGGCGGCTCGATCAATTTCAGTTTATCCCAATTATATTTTGGGAGAAGAACATGTCCACCTTTCATTTGGCTTTTCGACTGTAAGACTTCGCCCTTAATCATCATCGTCCCTAATCCTCATCGCCACTAATACACATTGCCACTAATCCCCATCATCCCTAATCCTCATCATCCGTAATACTCATCCTCCCTAATCCTCATCATCCCTAATCCTCATCATCCCTTATCCTCATCATCCCTAATCCTCATCATCCCTAATCATCATCGTCCCTAATCCTCATCATCCCTAATCCTCATCATCCCTAATCCTCATCATCCCTAATCCTCATCATCCCTAATCATCATCGTCCCTAATCCTCATCATCCCGAATCCTCATCTTCCCTAATCCTCATCATCCCTAATCCTCATTATCCCAAATTTTATCACCCCTAATCCTCATCGTCCCTAATCCTCATCCTCCCTAATCCTCATCATCCCTAATCCCCATCATCCCTAATCCTCATCGTCCCTAATCCCCATCCTCCCTAATCCTCATCGTCCCTAATCCTCATCCTCCCTAATCCTCATCCTCCTTAATCCTCATCATCCCTAATCCTCATCATCCCTAATCCCCATCATCCCTATTCCTCATCGTCCCTAATCCTCATCCTCCCTAATCCTCATCATCCCTAATCCCCATCATCCCTAATCCTCATCGTCCCTAATCCCCATCCTCCCTAATCCTCATCGCCCCTAATCCTCATCGTCCCTAATCCTCATTCTCCCTAATCCTCATCCTCCTTAATCCTCATCATCCCTAATCCTCATCATCCCTAATCCTCATCATCCCTAATCCCCATCATCCCTAATCCTCATCATCCCTAATCCCCATCATCCCTAATCCTCATCGTCCCTAATCCTCATCGTCCCTAATCCTCATCGTCCCTAATCCTCATTATCCCTAATTTTATCACCCCTAATCCTCATGAAATTCTCATCGCACCTCTCTCGAAGGTCCCTAAATCAGCATTCCCAATTTCACCCTCCTAAATTTATATCTCACCAAATATCAGCTTCAAGGGTGAATTTTATTACCAAATCCAGCTTTCGAAATTTCCGAGATTTTCCCTACTTTCTGCCCAGACTTTGAAATGCTTCCTTGGTATAGAAAACCTCCACTTGGTTGCCATGGTAACCGCTTTTTTGCGCTCTAACTGCGTTAAGAAATCACTGTAGTGTGTCAAGAAAGGCTTTGTGCAATGAAGTCAATCAGGAAATTTTCTCTTGCAAGCAAGGAAAGTGAAGCAATGCGCCTCAGCGAGCAGTTTCCAAGTCGGGTCAAGTACTATGCAGGCATAATATTTGCATTGAATTAGCGGTGCCTTGCTTGGCAATATTTAGCGCCAACAAGAGATGCAGCTGCAGGAGGCTGCGATCAACTGGCAGGTGTTCATTTCTGTTACATTCATATTTTGCAGCAATTCTGTATATAAAATTCTTATTGTCTATCGAATCACCTTTGTTTAGGTGCTTTTGAGCAGCTCTGAAGAATTTATATTAGCCTATTATTGAACACTACTCTGGGTAAGTAGTGCCGAAGCATTTTTTTAGTTTATCACACGGAAATCAATTTTAATATTGTTTTCTATTTCGATTTCACCAAGGTCTCGTTTGATTTAATTTGTTTTGTTAAAAGTTGCATGTTGGAAGACATTTTGTTAATTTTTCACACGCCTGGTCATTTTCTGGTCAGTTTAAAACTTTTCATTATTCACCGGATGGCAGAGCTTTCTTGATAGAAAAATTCACTTATGTTTCCTCAACAAGCGGCTTGTTGGATGTCCTTAATTGAACTCGCCTCTCCGTAAGTCATCGATGCAGAATCTCCAGGCGAAAATAATTCTTTAAGAAAATGACGATTAATTATTTGAGCAGACACCAAAAGACTCAAAGCTCTTCAGAGTTTTGTATGCGGTTCCCACCGTGCCAGACAGGCAAGCAGAAATTCCATAGAAGCTTCGAGCACAGCTTTGCCTATCGAATTTCACTGTTCTCGCCAATTAGGGTTCGGGGGCCGAGAGCCGCAGCCTCTCTCGAGTCAACAATTCCAATAAAAACTTTTTTATCTTTTTCTTCTAATATCAACTTGTTGCTCGCCAGTGGAGGCGCCACCGATGATGCCAGCTGTGCCGCTGCTCTGTCAACATGCTGTTGCCATGGTTACCGTGTTTTCTCGGCCTCCCCTCCACTCCTCGCCATCCAGAGCAGCCAGCCGCAGGGGGAAGCAGGTGAGGGTACGGCAGCAGCCGCCGCTCGATCTCGCATATTGAATAACTGTTTGCCCCGTGTCAACTCAGAGCTGCCTACTGCATCTATGCCGCTATCGCGTGCTTAAATTTAGGCAGCTGGAAGCTGGGCCAGTCTTTTCCTACTCTATGAAGCTCATTTGGTGCTTCATCAGTTTGCTAAGCACTGAAAAAAATTGCAAGGAGGCATAAAAATTTGCGAAACTTTTCATCCGATTTTTTTATGCGGTTCATTTGGCTTGCGGCACCTAATGAGGCGAAATTGGCGCTGCAATTGCCGCCAAGGTGAGGCTTGGAACAGTGGGGTAGCAGGTTGATAACAGAGTGCGATACGCGTATGCAGCTTACAGCTTGTAGCGAGAAAATTCATACAGAACAAGCCAGCGCAATGCGAGACCTAATTTAGAGCTTTATGGTCTCCCTCTCCACCTTGCTGCTGCTTCGGACCGTCTTGGAGCAAGTGTCGATGCTTGCTCTGTGTGTGTCTATACCTGTTTCACAGCTCCGTAAGCGCATTGTTGTCATGGCGACGGTGTAGGCTAGGCTATGCTATAAAGTGGGGTGCAGGGGGGGGATTCGAAGCACCGAACGGCGGCGAAGTGTTGAAAACCCGACTGAGTTTGCTTCTGCTTGCGAGGTTGGGTAGGGGTGGGGTGGGGTTGAAACGGCGGACAAGAGGTCGATGAGAGAGGGTGAGAGGGTCTAATCGCCTGATGGATGCGTTTATTACCGGCTGCTTAGCGTGTGTGTGTGTGTGTGCAAGGGTCTTTGCTCTTTGAGTCGGTGCTACCGGGGCTGGCTCGCCCTGCAATTTTCTCTGGTCATTTGGCTGCCAAGAAAACTGAAGAACTCTTTAAGCGCTCTCTCTCTCTCTCTCGCCCGTCTGCCTACCGTATCTGCCTTCGTCCTCGGCTGCGGCCCTGCCAAGCCTCTCCTGTTTGCGTGTGCTCGAGTGCCTTGGTCCTATTTGCTCTCTGTCTGTCTCTCTCTCTCTCTCCCGCATCTCCATCGCGCTCTCTAACCTCCATTTGGCTCTGTTGTCTGCCAAACTGCCCGAATACTCTGCAGCACAGAGCCTAAGGCTGCCCCCCCGCCACCCCAGCCTCCCTATTATATTAGACGCCCACAGTCTCTCTGTCTTTCTTCTGCTTCATCATCTGCAAACTTCTGTTTCTTCTGTCAGCCTCCAGTTCGCCTCTCAGGTGGTCGGTCCGCTCCCACTGCCCAAACTCAGTAGCACCGTCCGATTTTAGTTAATCTGATCCATTTTAATCCCTAAGCAACGCGTTGCTAAGCGGTTGCTAAGCAATGACAGACGACGGTTTTGACTACGTGGACTACCGCGTAAGTGCTGTGCGCGCCCTGTTTCTTAGAATAAGAATTTCATTGCCGCAGTCAGACATCCGCATATATATATATTTCACCAGCTTCCTGTGCCTCGGGTCTCCCCTCACCGACTCGATCACTGCATTAACTAATTAGCAAAAAGCTTTCCATTCTGAATTCTCACCGAACTGGAAGTCCTGCGCGTTCCCTCCCGCTTCCTGCCTCTTAAATTGGGGTTTAAAAAACTTCTCAAAACCGAATGGAGCTTGACCACTCGAGCTGAGTGAAGAATTAGTGAGAAAGCAGAACCGCCTGCCAGCCAGGGGAAACTTTGAGATGTTTGCTCGGCCTAGAAATCTGCCGGTGAAGAAGGCGGCAGACAAATTGCCGCACCCGGCCAGCAAGCAGCGCCGCTCCAATTCCTCGAATCGAGTCGCTTCTCACAACTGCCTGCTAGCGTCAACTGCTAGCTCTGTTGCTATGGAAGCAGCTGTCAAGTCGGCTCATTCATCGACATTAGAAACGTCGATGTTGATGAAGAAGGCAGTTTCCCAGGTGTGCTTGACCAGCAAGCAGAAGCAGCAGCAAAAGCAGCCGTCCTGCGAGGACAAAAGCTGCCAGGCTGCTCTGCTTGGCTGCCAGAACTGCAGCAGCCAGGCTGCGCCCCGGATTCCAGTCCGGAACCTCACAGCCGCCAGCGCCGCTCTTGGCGCATCGATCGGCACCGCCTCCTGCCCGGACAGCGGCTACGACAACTCCGACCCCGAGGACTACTGCCGGGAGTCCGCTAACTCCAGCCACCTCGCCACCCCCGTTTTCCAGCAGCACGAGGACCCCGGTGACGATCCCGGCTCCAGGGGCCTCATGCAGATGAACATGGACCTCCGCAAGCGCCTGGACGATGAGCAGCAGAGCTACAAGCGCAAGCTGGCCACGTACCAGGAGGGCCAGCAGCGGCAGGCCCAGCTGGTGCAGAAACTGCAGGCCAAGGTGAGTGCCGCCTGTCTGTCTGATTGGCGTATTTCTATGCCTATGCCTATGGCTTACCTGTGCCGCCACTGGACCAATGCTTTGCCTAGAAACTGCTGACTCAGTTACCCATGTATTCCCTTATATCACCTGTGCTCCCTGCATCTGATTTGTTACCTCTATTCCGTCTATCCCTTCATCCCCTCCTCTATCCCCTCCATCCCCTCTGTTCCCTTCATCCCCTCTGTCCCTTCCATCCCTCCATCCCCTCCTATATACCCCCTATCCCCTCCTCTATCCCCTTTTCCATACCCTCCATGCCCTCTATCCCCTCCATCCCCTCCATCCCCTCTGTCCCCTCCATGCCCTCCATGCCCTCTATCCCCTCCATGCCCTCTATCCCCTCCATCCCCTCCATCCCCTCTGTCCCCTCCATCCCCTCCATGCCCTCTATCTCCTCTGCCCCCTTCATCCCCTCCATGCCCTCTATCCCCTCCATGCCCTCCATGCCCTCCATGCCTTCTATCCCTCTATTTTCTCCATCCTCAGTCCCCTCTATCCCCTCTATCCCCCATCCCCTATATCCTCTACATCCCCTCTTCTTCCCTTCATCCCCTTTGTTCTCCTTTATCCCCTCAATCCCATCAATTGCCCCGCTATTGCCTTCGCAGCAGTTAAATTTCAGTGCTTGCCGGCACGCTCGCCCTTTAGCGCCACCTCCGTGCATCTCCTTCCTATTATTGCTAATTTACTAATCACCTCCAGGATCCTTTGCGGTTTCCTGTCATTTCTTAGCACAAAATGCATTAAATATGTTATGAATTGGTTACTTGTAACTACATGCAGTTTACTAGTTAAAACCAATTGAATGACTTTTTTGCCATCATTTACTCATTTTTAGCTAAGCTCCACTATCACAAACCCGATGAAGATCTGTTTAAGATTTGGCACTAAATTTAGGACACATTCTCAGCCATCGTATTGTGCAGAATTAGAATGTGTATTTGCTTTTTCAACAATGACCTATAAAACTTAGGTACTGGCCTACAAGAAGAAGGTGTCCGAGAGTGACCTTGAGAACCAGCGGCTGAAGACTCAGCTGCGGAGTTTCAAGCAATCGGTGATCAAAGTCTTGAAGCAGATTTGATCTGTTTGGCATGCCGCAGGGAGAGTCCCATGCTAGATTGCACTACTTTTAATCAATCTAATCCGTGTTTATTCGCTGCCTTAGCCGCATGCCGGGTTTGCTTATGAGGAGTTTAAAAGTACATTCTACCGCTGATTTAACATTATCCACGCGAATAATGCGCGAATTCTGTTTTGTGTTGCCGTGCCTAACTTGTCACCATGGTGAATGATCACCCAAAATGATTTCAAACCTACGCGAAGGTGCTGCAATACAAGAAAAAGTGCAGCGAGATGGAGGCAAAAGTTCAGGTGATGGAGCAGGAAGCTGACCGCAAACGCGTGAGTCCAAGCTGACGGCTTGATTTTTGCGTTTAAAACAAAAGCACAAACGTTGATTTCGTAGCCATAGCAACAGCACCTTGGCTGTCCGTTTTATCCAAACCCGATTATAATCCTCTCGGAGTTGCGGATTTACGTTCTGCACCGTGTTTGCTGCTGTCTACCAATAATTCTGCACCGGTCTAATTTCATAATCTGTATGTTTTTATAACATCTTATTGATTTAACTGTTTTCTGCTAAGTAGCAGCTTTTAGAAATATTCTTATTATAGATTGAAATTTTAAAACTTGTCTCCGTGGCGTGGCACTTGTACATTTAGGGGTATGGCTGTGTCTAGTGAGGGACTGGGGCAGGGGTATAGTGAGGGACTGGGGCAGGGGTATAGTGAGGGACTGGGGCAGGGGTATAGTGAGGGACTGGGGCAGGGGTATAGTGAGGGACTGGGGCAGGGGTATAGTGAGGGACTGGGGCAGGGGTATAGTGAGGGACTGGGCAGGGGTATAGTGAGGGACTGGGGCAGGGGTATTGTGAGGGACTGGGGCAGGGGTATTGTGAGGGACTGGGTCAGGGGTATAGTGAGGGACTGGGTCAGGGGTATTGTGAGGGACTGGGGCAGGGGTATAGTGAGGGACTGGGGCAGGGGTATAGTGAGGGACTGGAGCAGGGGTATAGTGAGGGACTGGGGCAGGGGTATAGTGAGGGACTGGGGCAGGGGTATAGTGAGGGACTGGGGCAGGGGTATAGTGAGGGACTGGGGCAGGGGTATAGTGAGGGACTGGGGCAGGGGTATAGTGAGGGACTGGGGCAGGGGTATAGTGAGGGACTGGGCAGGGGTATAGTGAGGGACTGGGGCAGGGGTATTGTGAGGGACTGGGGCAGGGGTATTGTGAGGGACTGGGTCAGGGGTATAGTGAGGGACTGGGTCAGGGGTATTGTGAGGGACTGGGGCAGGGGTATTGTGAGGGACTGGGGCAGGGGTATTGTGAGGGACTGGGGCAGGGGTATTGTGAGGGACTGGGGCAGGGGTATTGTCAGGGACTTGGGCAGGGGTATTGTGAGGGACTGGGTCAGGGGTATAGTGAGGGACTGGGGCAGGGGTATAGTGAGGGACTGGGGCAGGGGTATAGTGAGGGACTGGGGCAGGGGTATTGTGGGGGACTGGGGCAGGGGTATAGTGAGGGACTGGTCAGGGGTATAGTGAGGGACTGGGTCAGGGGTATAGTGAGGGACTGGGTCAGGGGTATAGTGAGGGACTGGGGCAGGGGTATTGTGGGGGACTGGGGCAGGGGTATAGTGAGGGACTGGTCAGGGTATAGTGAGGGACTGGTCAGGGGTATAGTGAGGGACTGGGGCAGGGGTATAGTGAGGAACTGGGTCAGGGGTATAGTGAGGGACTGGGGCAGGGGTATAGTGAGGAACTGGGTCAGGGGTATAGTGAGGGACTGGGGCAGGGGTATTGTGAGGGACTGGGGCAGGGGTATAGTGAGGGACTGGGGCAGGGGTATAGTGAGGGACTGGGTCAGGGGTATAGTGAGGGACTGGGGCAGGGGTATAGTGAGGGACTGGGTCAGGGGTATAGTGAGGGACTGGGGCAGGGGTATTGTGAGGGACTGGGTCAGGGGTATAGTGAGGGACTGGGTCAGGGGTATTGTGAGGGACTGGGGCAGGGGTATTGTGAGGGACTGGGGCAGGGGTATTGTGAGGGACTGGGGCAGGGGTATTGTGAGGGACTGGGGCAGGGGTATTGTCAGGGACTTGGGCAGGGGTATTGTGAGGGACTGGGTCAGGGTATAGTGAGGGACTGGGGCAGGGGTATAGTGAGGGACTGGGGCAGGGGTATAGTGAGGGACTGGGGCAGGGGTATTGTGGGGGACTGGGGCAGGGGTATAATGAGGGACTGGTCAGGGGTATAGTGAGGGACTGGGTCAGGGGTATAGTGAGGGACTGGGTCAGGGGTATAGTGAGGGACTGGGGCAGGGGTATTGTGGGGGACTGGGGCAGGGGTATAGTGAGGGACTGGTCAGGGGTATAGTGAGGGACTGGTCAGGGGTATAGTGAGGGACTGGGTCAGGGGTATAGTGAGGGACTGGGGCAGGGGTATAGTGAGGAACTGGGTCAGGGGTATAGTGAGGGACTGGGGCAGGGTATTGTGAGGGACTGGGGCAGGGGTATAGTGAGGGACTGGGGCAGGGGTATAGTGAGGGACTGGAGCAGGGGTATTGTGGGGGACTGGGGCAGGGGTATTGTGAGGGACTGGGGCAGGGGTATTGTGAGGGACTGGGGCAGGGGTATTGTGGGGGACTGGGGCAGGGGTATAGTGGGGGACTGGGGCAGGGGTATTGTGGGGGACTGGGGCAGGGGTATAGTGAGGGACTGGGGCAGGGGTATAGTGGGGGACTGGGGCAGGGGTAAAGTGGGGGACTGGGGCAGGGGTATTGTGGGGGACTGGGGCAGGGGTATAGTGAGGGACTGGGGCAGGGGTATAGTGGGGGACTGGGGCAGGGGTAAAGTGAGGGACTGGGGCAGGGGTATTGTGGGGACTGGGTTAGGCCGTGATTTTTGTCCCTGTCTCGCGCAGCACAGAGAAACTGCATGCACAGCCAGCTTATTTAACCTGCAATCGCAGCTATTTTAATTTAACAAACGCGGACTCTCTCTAGCGGTTTTTTATTCGGTGCCATGGCATCCAAATTTTACTTGGCGGGCTGCGGTCAGTTATTCCAATGCTGCACAAGCATTGATCAGTTTTTTCCCCATTTGCGCTCCCGCTGTTGCAGAACGACAGCTACCAGTTCAAGCTGGACTCTGAGACTCGCCTGCGCTCTGGAGGCGATGAAGACCATTCAAGCGATCTGGAGTCGGCCCTCATCCGCCTTGAGGAGGAGCAGCAGAGGTGGGCAAGCAGCGGTGCTTTTTACTTAGGGAGTTTTTCCCCTGCCCCACAAAGTCCAATATTGTCTCAGCAAGCGATGCAACACGCAGTCAGCATCCCTGATGAGGAAATTGCGGGTGGTTGACACCGGCATTCTGCTGAAGAATTATTAATTTCCCCCAATTCCTGGGACTGTGCCGGTACTGCGTGTTTCTTCTCATTGTTATTCTAGTCTGCAGCCAGTTGCTGCTGTCCTCCAGGGGGGATTCAAGTGCCGCCTAGGGAGAAATTTTGGGAGCAGCTTTGAGCACGATGTCTGCTCTTCGGAGCAAATCCTCGCCCTTTTCCACCAGCTTTTATAAGCTTGCTTCTCGTTGCCCTTCACTGAGTGTCTCTGCACTGAACTCTGGCATCCACGCACCGCCATTCCTTATCTCTTCCGCTCTATCCGTCATCTGCTCTGCCCCCACCCTCATCTCTTCCGCCCCACCCTCCTCTCTTCCGCCCCACCCTCCTCTCTTCCGCATCTACCCTCCTCTCTTTTGCCCCCACCCTCCTCTCATCCGCCCCACCCTCATCTCTTCCGCTCTATTCCTCATCTCTTTCGCCGCCACCCTCATCTCTTCCGCTCTCTTTCTCGCCTTTTCCGCCCCACCCTCATCACTTCTGCCCCACCCTCGTCACTTCTGCCCCATCCTCATCACTTCCGCCCCCACCCTCATCACTTCCGCCCCCACCCTCATCACTTCTGCCCCACCCTCGTCACTTCCGCCCCCACCCTCATCACTTCTGCCCCACCCTCATCACTTCCGCCCCCACCCTCATCACTTCCGCCCTCACCCTCGTCACTTCCGCCCCTCCCTTATCTCTTCCGCCGCTACTTCATCTCTTCCGCCCCTACCCTCATCTCTTCCGCTCCTACCCTCATCACTTTCGCCCCTACCCTCATCACTTCCGCCCCTACCATTATCTTTTCCGTTCTACTCCCCATCTCTTCCGCTCTATCCATCATCTGCTCCGTCCCCCCACCCCCATCTTTTTTGCATTCCATCTTCCTTTTTATTTCGGCACTCTAAACTTCTGTTTGTCTCTTTTTAGCACCACTTGATATGCCATTCCTGCCCATAACCGATCTTATTACTCAGCCATGTCCCACCCAACGCGGCAACCAACTCGCCCTCTATCATCCCCCTAGTTTATCCCACTCACTCGCTCCCCGTACCACCGATGAGTCGCCATAAAAAGTTTCAGTTAGCAATGTGTATTATCAATTGTTTCCATTTGTACACCCGGCGCTCTCCCTACTACCCACTGCCCTGTCCCGTGCTCATAAAACAAGATGGAATGCAGTGAGGCAGCATGAGGTGGGGAGTTTGCCCGCTCAATTTTTTTCATCAAGAATGTTTTGTAAGGCTGGGGAGGCAGAGAGGCAAGGCGCAGTTGTAAAAACATCAGAAATGTTTATGAGAGAGTTTGTGAGAGTAGTGCAGCGCATCTTTACCCTCCACTGCCTGCCTGCCCCGCTCTCTTGTATGAGGCTTCAACCCTGCTGAGTAGGGCGGTGTTTTGCCTTCTTGTGCTTGTTTCGCTCTGTGCTCAAGCCACCCATGAGCGCACTTGTGAACGTAGAATATTTGATTGTGAATCGGTAGTGACAGATTTTGTACACGAACAAAGTGGTTGTGAATCATGGCTGAGAAATGGGCATTTAAACGGAATGGGAATCAAGTGGGAAAAATCGAAAGAAGAAGAATATGGGTGTGAATGTCAATCAACGTTTGGACTTGTGAACGAATATAGGGTAGTAATAGTATGAGAACGGGAGTAATAGGTTAAGTCACGTACTGACAGGCGTGAATCAAGAGTATGAGGCGTGAATGAAGGCTGCCAGACGTGAATCAAAGCCGAGATATGCGAATCAAGGCTGCGAGGCGTGAATCAAGAGTGAGATTTGTGAATCGAGGCCGAGAGACATAAATCAATTATGAGATATGTGAATCAAGACTGAAACATGTTAATCAAGACTGAGATTTGTGAATAAAGGCTGAGAGACGTCAATCAAGGCTGAGATATGTGAATCAAGGCTGAAATATGTGAATCAAGGCTGAGATATGTGAATCAAGGCTGAGATATGTGAATCAAGGCTGAGATATGTGAATCAAGATTGAGATATGTGAATCAAGATTGAGATATGTGAATCAAGGCTGAGATATGTGAATCAAGGCTGAGATATGCGAATCATGATTGAGATATGTGAATCAAGGCTGAAGTATGTGAATCAAGGCTGAGATATGTGAATCAATATTGAGATATGTGAATCAAGGCTGAGATATGTGAATCAAGATTGAGATATGTGAATCAAGGCTGAGATATGTGAATAAACCCGAGTTCAGTTCATAAAAGTTTATAGGATGCTTAGCAACGTCCTTAGCATTCGAGTCCTTGTCTACCACCGACCCGAACGCCCGCCCAGATCGGCCTCCCTGGCCCACGTGAACGCGATGCTGCGGGAGCAGCTGGACCAGGCCACCCAGGTGAACCAGTCGCTCACGGAGGACATGAAGCGGCTCAGCGAGGACTTCCAGCGCACCCGGTCCGACCTCGAGCGCCGCGAGTCCGAATGGCGCGATGAGGAGGCCAGCTTCTCCGAGTACTTCTCGTCCGAGCACAACCGCCTGCTGTCGCTGTGGCGCAACCTGGTGAGCTTCCGGCGCCAGTTCAACGAGCTGAAGACCGCCAACGAGCGCGACTTGAACAACTTCAAGAACGAGATGACCCGCCAGTCCCGCGGCGTCCACGCGGCCTGCCAGAATCTCAATGCCAACCTGAAATCGGCCGAGACGCAGGGCGCCGTGGCGCTGGATCAGGAGCGCTCCGGGCGCGCCAATCTGGAATCGGCGCTCCGCGAACGAACCCGGGAGCTGCAGGACCTGCAGGCCAAGTTCGAGGCGCATCAGGCCGACCTGAGCGGCCGGGTCAACGAGCTGTCGGTGCAGAACGAGAAGCTGAAATTCCAGTTGGCCGAGAAGGATCGAACCCTGTCCCACCTGCAGCGGCTGCGCAGCAGCGGCGGCGGCGGCAGCGCAAGTCGCTCGCAATCTGCCGAGCCACCGGTGAGTTTCTCTCAGGCTTGAGGTCTGCTGCGATCTCCTGAGTCTGAGTATGCGGATGCTTGAGATTTGTCAGTGTAGGAGATTGTTTATGCGGTTAGTTTATTTTAGCATCGATATCTAATCTAATGGGTGAGATTATTTTAGATTAATATCAAATCTCATTGGTGGGATCATTTGATATCAATATCAAATCTCATGGGTGGGATTATTTGAGATCAATATCAAATCTCATAGGTGAGATTATTTGATATCAATATCAAATCTAATGGGTGAGATTATTTGACATCAATATCAAATTCATGGGTGAGATTATTTGAGATCAATAGCAAATCTCATGGGTGAGATTATTTGAGATCAATATCAAATCTAATGGGTGAGATTATTTGGGATTACGTGTAGTCTAATCTATGAGGTGAGATTATTTGAGATCAATGAGATCAATATCTAATTTATTCCTCTCGGACTCAAATCCAGGGTGCTGACGACGCGGCCACACGCGCGCTAATCGAGGAGACCGAGGCGCATGCACCAGAGCCTGCGCGACATTGCCCAGGCCGTCTCAGCGACGCCGACGGGTACCGCGATTCTCGGACGCCGGTCGGGTCGCTCCGTGTCGCCGGTCGTCGCGGCGGTCGCTCGCCGGCGGTCGGCAGCGCTCGCGGTCTCCTGCGTTCGCTGACTCCACCTAGCAGCGCCGTACAGCCGCGCTGAACAAGAGGCCTTGCAGGTAGGCCGCCTGGGGACTTTCACGCTGAGTTGATGAAGGCCGCTGTGCACCGGTGCTCCTTTGGCGCCTCCATGATTTTTCCAATTGGCGGCCCCATGATTTTCCCATTGGCGACCGCCCCATGATTTTCCCATTGGCGCCCATGATTCCATGATTTCCAAATTGGCGCCCATGATTTTCCCAATTGGCGCCCATGATTTTTCCCATTGGCGCC